>JAWNNJ010001190.1:0-68522 GCA_035045125.1 Hypselothyrea guttata | reverse complement strand
ACATATATATATTGATTTGCTCAAACTGACATCTATTTAATTATTGTTAAAATATTTAGTTATTTATCTGAATCAACGGACTTGTCGTTGTCAAGCGCAAGCCAAAGCACTTGTATTAATTAATATTTTTGTCTAAAAACTAACTGGAAGAGAGCTATGTTGCAATGTCTGCATTGGCTGGCTGAACTCCTGGTTGCCACTTCCAAGTACCTGGGGCAAGCACCAAGTGCCACCCCTCAGGCAGCATGCATCACATATAAAAAGTAAAAAAACTGACCAAGACTATGAGAGAAAGAAATATCTTTTTTGTTTGTATTTGGTGGGTCAAGGCTTTTAATTTTCTGCACTTTGTGCAGCAAACAGTGGCAGACCTCTAGCTGAATTATTTGAACGGGCATATTATGTCTGTAACACGTGAGAAAAACGACAAATATAATATATAGTAAGTAGCAAATCGATTGAGATTTAAGGTTGATATATGTGTTAGATTGAAAAGATATAATTGCAATGGAACAGCTGACATTTGCAAGGAAAACCAGTTTGATGGATTCACGTATTTGGTTGGAATAATACCTAAATAATAGAGCTGAAAGAATAGTATTGAGGCCTAGCAAAATATACCATAATTGATATTTATAGTCGCATTTAAAAGAAAGTAATGACACAATGTAGTTATATACGGTACGTGGTAGAGTCGCATTTTGAGAGTTTCGGTTATATTCCCATTTCATGAGACTTAATTGACAGCGCGGGTAGCACTGGCCGTGACATGGAAATGAATATAAATGAAGCACATACAAACAAATGTCTGTATGATGAAACCGTAAAAACAGCACACACCCATCGTACCTACATAGATACATATATACAGACATGTGTATGTTATAGCTAGGTACAATGTTAGCTAAGGTCAGTTTGCTCTTACACACACATTTTTTGTAAAATTCCGTACACAACTTTTCAATTGGACCAAAGGAAAACAAGAGCAACTCCATGAATGTTTTTGGAAACATGCCCTATTGGTATATGTGTGTGTTGTGCAGTTCAATGGCGAATTGGGTAAACCAACTGCCAATTTGCATCAGGCAAGAGCGTTAACTTTCCTCTAAACCATATTTTGCCAAAAATAAATTTAGTTAACTGGAAAAATTCCTGCCCCTAAGATTGTTAGATATTTTGAGCAGAATTTGTTTAAAATGATCACATTCAATATGTCAGGAATGGCTAAGAAATAAATATTGTTTTATGATAACATATTGTTGTAATTTTAAATAATACATCGAAAAATTCATAATCGCTTGCCATTAATATAAGATTTAATGAATATCCCCGCTATTTAAATGATAATAAATTAATTGAAAGGATTTAACGTTGTTAATATTATAAATGTCATAAATATGTAATTTATGAAAGTTTCAATTTAATAATTTACTAAATTGGTCTCAAACAAAACTATGTTGTGCCTGAAATAGTGCGACATAAAATTCGGGCTAATAATAAGGCATAGAATATATATGTACACTATATATTATATATTAATACTATAAAGTTCAAGTAGTTTATACTTTCTTGAGGTTACATTTCTTTCAAAGTTTCTTTCAAATGACTATAGATCTGCAATACTTGATGAATTTGTTTGAACCGTTTGTGCACTGTGCATATCAGTATTGATTAATGTTTAATAATCTACTACTTAAGTTAACTGTTTCTTCGCAGCATAAAATTAAGACAATGGCACCATAAAATATAAAATCCCCAGTGCTATAAACTGAACTTTCATTGTCTAGCAGTTTCAGCAGGACTTAACCAACCGTTGCAGCATGCACAATTTTTATTGCGCAAGTTAGAGCATTTTATTAAGAAGGGGGATTACCTATAAAATCAGCAACGATGTGCGTGGGCTATATATACTAGTTCTACAGCTGTTTTGTTGGCTCTCATGGTATTACAAAAAAAAAAAACGTTTTTAAACAAATTATTTAAATACGAATGCAACATGGTTAGTGCAATATAAGGTTGAATTTCCCAACTGTTTGTTGCAGTGTATCTGTTGCCGCATCCATTAGCTTCTTCATAATCACATTGTGTATGCTTTTCGTCCTCATAGGTGGCGCTCTGCGACAATCTTGAGCTGCCTTTTCGCGATGATAGCTTTGATGCGGTGCTATCGTTGGCTGTGGTGCATCACTTTGCCACCACAGAGCGACGTGTGCGGGCACTGAGGGAACTGGCGCGTATCCTGCGAATTGGAGGACGTGTGGTTATTACGGTGTGGGCACTGGAGCAGCGACATCGTCGTTTTGAGTCGCAAGATGTGCTAATTCCTTGGCAACCGCCAAAGAATCGCAGCTACTCCTATTCGTATTCCGACGAGGAAGAGGACGAAAACTATTTGCCGCCCTACCACGCCTACACGGAGGATTCGACGACCTCAAGTCGCTCTGCTGGCGATGGTGACAGTTCCAGTCTGAGCTCATCATCGCCAGGCGAGTCCTGCTACAGTTTTGTGCGACGTGCAATAAAGGTAATGAATGAAAGTTCATATTATTTAATAACTATTTTACATAATATTTTCTTGTGCTAGAAATTGTCTGTTGGTCGTCGTCATGCCTGGTTTATGGACTCTTGGACATCAAAGGACACCCACAACAATAGCAGTCTGGACTTCGAAGATGCCAAGGATCTGCCCATCGAACTGCGCCGCCTTGAAGATTTTGAAGACTTTCCCGCTGATCCCCCGCTCTCCGCCGGCCTTAAATCGCGCAGCCTGGGCAGCATACTCCAACCACCGCCCCGACAAATCGTGCGATCGGTCTCCAGCGTTCCCAGCCTGGGTGGTCCACTGTTGCCCTGTGACACAAGTGGGAGTAGCACAGCAGAGCAGCAACAACAGCTCAATGGACGACACTCACCAACCACGACAGCCAGTGCAGGCAGCACGCTCAGCCGTCGACCCAAGCTGATCAAGCAGAAGCAATCGCTCTGCGATGACGACCAACAACCACAGCTGGAGCCGGAGCTAGGAGAGCCAAATGCAAGTGCGCCAACCACAAGTGCAACTTCATTCCACATGCTCAGCAGCTACAACAGCGCCAATGGCCAAATCAGCAGCAGTCTCTGCACGACTGCAACTGAACCCACAACTGCTGATGCTGCTGGTGGTGCTGCTGATGCCACGCCTGCTCCCACTGGCAGTTTGACCAGTTTTCTGCGCAAACAGAGCTCGCTCAACGAGGAGCTGATGACGGGAAATCGACTGCGGGATAAGGAGCGAGTTCGGAAGCGCATACAGAAGCAGACCTCGCTCAATGAAGCCTTTCTCTGCCGCTCGGCGCTGTTCTCCAAGCGGCTGCAGGTCATACGCGAGGGGTTAACCACCAAGCTCAAGAGCTCCACGGGCAGCTTGGAGCGCGTGACGAAGACGAGCATTACCAAGCTGATGCAGAACATCAAGGTGAGTCCTACGACGGCGAATCAGCAGCAGTCACAACAGCAACAATCGAACAACAACAACAAACAGACAACAAGCACAACAACGCACACGCAGCAACAACAGCAGCAGCAGCAACATCCGCATCATCATCATCAGCATCATCATCATCACATCAACACCAACACGAGCGGATTATTCGCACCGCATCTGCTGGGTCCGGTGAGCTACTGCAGCAGCGTCGACTGCAGCGCGGCGACCGTCTGCCACTGCAGCACCTACCAGCAGGAGTGCACGGCGTGCGCGGAGAGCGAGCAGGCGAAGGCGCGGCGGCATTCGCGGGAGTCGGGATCGGACTCATCGAAGGACAGCAGCCTGCAGTCGGATACCAGCATCGAGTCGGAGGACAGCTTCGCCTCGGTTATATTTATACCGAAGCCGGAGCAGCAGCAGCAACAGTTCAACTTTCAGCAGCAGCAGCGCCACTCGAACTCCAGCAGCAGCAGCTCCAGCAATGGCACTGCGCAGCAGCAACAACAGCAGCAACAGATGCAGCAACAGCAGCAGCAGTTGTCGCTACCAGCGACAGCTACAGTTGGGGGCAGCAACTGCAATACAACGGCGGCAGCAACAGCCGCCAACAGTTGTCCGGTGCGTGTGCCGCCAACACATTCAGTGCCAACCTCTCCGCTCATCATGCCCTGTCCGCCGACGCCCGCCCACTCTCCGGCGGCCATACAGGCCGCGGTTACATCTCCGCCGCAGTCTACGGCGGCTGTGACGGCAGCAATGGCCATTCTAACACCCGCTGCCAAGTCGGCTCGCTTCAGCTTTGAAGAGGCGCATATCAAACAACAACAGCAACAGCAGCAACAACAGTTGCCACAGCCAGCAAGCGTTGCCATTCCTCACAAGATCACTCGCCAAACGATACGAGAGATGCCTCCGATACCCAAATTCCGCAAACAGCAATCGCTGCAGCTGCAACGTCCCAGCTTTCCCATTGTGCGACGCGCCTCCGGCTCCGGCCTGTCCACGGGCAGCACTAGCAGCAAGCTGCTCTCGCTGGAGCTCTTCAATCCGGCCACGGACGATCTCGACAGCGACTCCAGCGAACCCTCCTCGCCCGATTCCGTCGACAGCGTGATCAGCGCTCCACGTTCAGCGCAGTTGATATCCACGCACAGCACTGGCACTGGCAAGTCCAGCGATGAGTCGGAGACGACGCTGGCGCAGCTGTTCAGCATCAATCAGCAGCAGTACCAGATCAATAACGCCACCCCGCATGCCAACGACGACATTATACTCAATGCGGATAGCACGCCGCTGTTGCCGGAGAAGCGTGAGTCCGGACAGCAGCCGCAGGATTGCGTGGAGTTCGCGGAGCAGCTGACGGCACAATTGCAGCGGGAGCTGGACGATAAGTGCAATCGTGCCGAGTGCCGGAGTCTGGACGGCATAGGGGATATTGGGGAGTATCTCAACGGTGGCAAGAAGCGTTCCAACAGCGATTGGAGTGCGCTGCGCGATGAGCTACGCGAACGTCGTCTTATGCTGGCCAATCTGTCGACGCAGCCCAGCTTACAGCAATCGCCCATGTCCTCGTCAACGTCATCCTTGTCCTCGCAGACACGCAGTTTTACAATACATGAGGAGGACGAGGAGGATGAGGAGAACGAACGCAGCTATACCCTAGGCATCTACGATCAATGCAAGATCTCCAAGTTCAACTACAAACGCAATCGCCACTACAATCTCAACTCGGAGACGGCCTATCTGCTGCAGGACGATGGCGACAGTGATCGTAAGTATATTTCATGGAACATTTTATGCGGAGCATCCCAGGCAGCCTTTTGTAAAATTTCTGATCGAATACGAGTCTTTTTTCTTAAAAAAAAATAAGCAGAAATGCGCTTATTTTCTGAATATTAATGATACTATTGTCGGGAGAAATTGGTATGCTCTTTTCAAAATCATATAATTTTAATAGAATTTTGCCCTCATTTGAATCATATTTTGATCGAATTTTACTCGTTTTGGAATCATATGTCATATCGAATTTGGTATTCTAAGAGAATTCGAATTAATTACTAAACTTTGCTATTCTCCTGCAGTTATTCCGGAGGAAGATGAGGATGCCGAGGCGCTGGAGGCCCGTAGCGGCGATCAGTTGGGTGAGGGCATGCATGAGTACGGCCAACGGCGTCGCAACTTTAGCTCCATCAAATCGCTGGCCTCCAGTGCATCCAGCTCCACGGAAACAGTCTCGGCCACATCGGTGCAGCAGCAACAGCAGCAGCAGCAGCATCAGAACGCTCAGCACCAGCGCACCTCCACCGAATCCATGGAGTATTCGAACAGCTCAACCGCCTCTCTGGACAGCCCCTCGCAAGGTGGTGCCACCACACACCATCGGTACTATCACGTGTTCCGAGGAGGGGAACTGGACGCGCTGATTAATCATCATGTGGCCAGTCTGCATATCGTTAGCTCCTACTATGAGCGCGCCAGCTGGTGTGTTGTTGCCGAGAAGGTGCAAGTGTGGACAATTTAATTTAGACATAAAACAAATGAAAATATTATAATATTAAAGAATTGATAATCTACTAGTCTCGTAAGCCCCCAAAGGAATTGTTAAATTTAGTCTTTAAATCATAGTCGAAAAAGCTAAGAATATGTATGAACTACTGGTTCCAGCACTAACTATAAGTATATTCGTAAATATTCGTAATATAACGACTTCTGCTTAGGGTTGCCAGGCCTGCTCAACGGCAGGGCTGCCGCACTGCATTGAAATTAAATTTCATGTGAACAAACTTAGTTTTAAGGTGCAAATCGAAAACGAAACAACGCAAAATAACTTTATTTATATGGTTAAACTATTTACAATAACTGTCATTTTATTTTTGCAATTAATTTTACCATTTTAAATATGATATTTAATGCATAAATTTTATTTCAAAACTCATCAAATTCGTCCATGACCACGCAACATGACATACAAATGAACAAACCAAATATTAAATACAAATACAGAAACTAATCATGTTTAAAAGGATAAAACATAAATTGCTTAAACAAAGAAATAAACAAATAGAAAACATATGATAGCATATCTAAACATCTATATACCAACTAACTATTCCTGACAAGAATAAAGCCAGCTATCCACAAATCAATACGTAAATTTTGTTATATCAATAATTGCATTTAACACAATGTATGCAAACGAAATAATCGAATAATATAAAATAAACTCTATGATCAAAAATAAAAAAGTTAGGAAAATATATTAAAATTTTACTTCTCTCATTTCTTTATGGTCACAAAAATATTTGTTTATAAAACTATTTGGCATTTAATTTTATAATTTAATAAATAAATGCACCTATTGTTTAACCTAATTAACAAATAAAATAACTTAAAACTTCCCAAAAGGCCAAGAAACCCGAACATAAGTAAAATAAAACAACAATTATAATAAGCATTTTATGTTAATATTTGTTTGTTTCATATAAGACAATGTTATTTCAAAAATAACACAAGTTTTCAATAAAAAAATATATATATAAAAATGCGACTGTACATGTGTTTTTTAGATAGCTAAACTAAACTTTATACCGTACAATATTATAATTGCAGTGTTGATCATCTAATTTATATTAAAGCAAATAACCTCTGAACACAAAGAAATCGATTAATTACTAACGTACATACGCTCGACATGCTGAATATGTATTTACGATACATTATCATATATATTTAGTATTATGTAAATGAAAAATAAATACGTATTATGTATTTGCACAACCCACACCGAGATTAACAGACACACCACATTGTAACATTCACTACCAGACAAATTCAATAACTTAACGAAACGGAAGAACTACATTTGTTATGGATACAATAAATAATAATAAAATGCAACTACCTATACTTAATAATACAACTTATAGTATGTGCACTGTTTTAAAAGACCCGGGTACATGTTTAGGAATTGGCAGCACTTTTCTTGCTTGGCATCACTGGATGAACGTTTTTATCGATTTAGCTAGAGGGAAATCGATATGTAATTCAAAATCATCATGTTTTGCATTTATTTCTACTCAACGACGTACAGTTTTAATTATATCTAATTTCCGAACATAGAAAAAATTACGTTAATAATAGTTCATCAGTAACAAGCAGCTATGTTGAGTATCGAAAAGCAGAATAATCGTAACCATCACGGTTGCCACATTAAACACAATTGTGCAATACGTAATGGTGTTTTTTTCAGAACGATTTGAACCTGGCACAGCATCAAACACCAAGTGGCAACAGGGTGCAAAGAGTTTGTGACGTCATGCGTAGAGCGCAAAGAGAGCGCGTTCTTGTTGCAAAACAATGCGCTACTTTGAATGGCAACGCGCACACATACACTCTCGCGACCTCAACCATCGTTTTTGCAGCTGAATTGCGGAGCTCCGCGATTTGATTTAAAAATGCAGCAGTAAAATCAGTTAATATTGCTCAAATTAATGCACAATGGCTACTCAAAAGCCTGGCGAATGGGCAACGGGTCTGCTGGCCAGATTCGAAGATCAGGTAATTGCTTTTAAGCCAATTTTCAGTTGGTTGCGTCGCGTTTGCTTCGCAGCAAAGAGTGAAAAAATGTACCTGCTGTTGGTGTTGTTTCGGTGTGGGTGTTGCTGTGATGTGTGTTTGTGTGGCGGGGGGTTGGGGGGCCGGCGACAGCTTCATGAATGAAATGTAAGAAAGTGTTTATGAAATGACGAAGTGGGCATACTCTAGAAATAGACTCTCGTAGGTCAGTTCCTGCATGGGAGGTGTAAATTATCGTTGTGAATGCAAATATTTTACAGTGTAGACAAAGTGAATAGGTACATATGTACATATCTATATATCAATTTTTACCAATTAAAACAAATGCCCTTTAATAAAAGGCTTTAAATACAACTACTTTATATAATAGTAAAATATAAATTTTTTCTCAAAAATAAATTAAATGACAAAAAAAAAACATGTTTGCACAAATTCTTTATTTAATTTTTGTGAGTGTGGCGAATGGACTGACAAAGTTGATATACCTTTCTATAATGACAAAATATAAATTTGTTTTCCAAATATTTATTAAGTGATAAAAAAAACATATTTGCACAAATTTATAATTAAATTGCTGTTAGTGTGGCGAATGCAATGACAAAAATCTTATACCTTACTTAACCAAAAGTCTAGGGAAGTAATCAATGAAATGCGTCTTATCCACAGCTGCCGAACAAAGTTGGAGCCTATGGAACCCAGACTCGTATGAGCCAGGACCAATTGGTGGGATGCCTCATACACATATCGCGCTATCGCTTCTCCCTGGTCATCTCTGGCCTCACCAAGATGTTGCAACGCGTCAACGAGGCTGTGAGTAGAAGTGGCATTAATGAACATTAACTTATTTATTAATATTATCGTAACACTCTACAAGGCGCTTCAAACCCGACATGAGCCAGAACGCTGCAATTTTGAATCTCTATGTATTATATTGACCACACTGGAGCGATGTCTGGCCAACCAAACTAAGGACACGGCACGCTTTGAGGAGGCAATGAACGTCAAGCTTCTCTTACGTGAAATGTTGCAGTTTGTGAACGTGCAGTGCGACAACAATCCCAATGCGGCACAATTGAAAACGCTGGCCTCCAAGGTGCTCTTTGCGCTCTCCCAGAACCATTTCTCCGCCGTATTCAACCGAATCTCTGCGCGCATTCAGGAGCTAACGTCGTGCTCCGAGGAGAACCCCGATTATATCGACATCGAACTGATACAGTATATTGACATGGACACGAGCAAGCTCATCAAGCTGTTTCAGGGTGAGTGAGGGAATGCATTTGTATTTATTCGTATTTAAAATCTTGTAAACTATAGAAACTATTACCAAGTTCCGCTCAAAGCGTGCGCCGCCTATAATATTGCTTTATTCGCTGGAGCAAGCGATTTGGAACTGGATTCAATACCATCCGCAAGAGTTTCAGGATTTGCAGGATGGCACAAACCGCGACATATCAACGTGAGTATTTCACACATTAAATAAACTATAACTACAAAATAAACTGTATTCTTCAGCTGCTGGGAGCCGCTATTTGACTTCGTGGAGTATTTCAAAACGGAAAACAAGAAGAGCAAAACGTTGGTGTGGCCACTACAGATGCTGCTCCTCGTATTAAATCCCACTTGTCTAGAGGCCATTATTAACGAACTCCAGATATCGGAAAAGGAGAAGGATAAGGATAAAGACAAGGAGAAAGAAAAGGAAAAACCTCCCCCAAAGCCGGCAATAGTTCTACGGGACAGAGAGTTGTGGGCCAAGCAATTTGCAGAGACCATTAAACGTGGTTTGGGACCACATTCGCCTTCCAAACAGGTGACGGAATCATCGGCCATAGCCTGCGTCAAACTCTGCAAAGCATCCACGTACATCAACATCAATGACTCCAATAATGTGGTCTTTAAGTTGGTGCAATATTTCATCAACGATATCAAGGCGCTGCTCTTCAATCCTGTCAAGCCATTTTCGCGTGGCCAGGGGTATAATTTCGCTGACATCGAATTAATGATTGATTGTTGGGTGTCCTGCTTTCGTATCAGTCCACACAACATTGAGGCGCTGAAGGTTTGTCTCAATCTATCCTCGCCACCGCCTTACCACTTTGTCATTGTCTGCGCCCTGCTACGGTAAGAAAGGTGTTGTAGAATTGTTATTACATTTTGTAAGCTTTAAATATATTTGAATTTCTCAGCCTGTCGCACATTCACGTGGACTTCCGATTGCAAAACAAGAATCCCTTTCGCATTGTCACCCTGCCCCGTGTTTCGTGGTGGCCCCATACCGATGTTGTGCACTATCGCTCGGCTGAGCTGCGAGCGCTCTTCACGGATACCCTTAACAAGGCTACGCAGGGTTATATAGCGCACACGCCTTTGCGTTATATAACATCGCTAACGCTCAAATCAAAAGACACACAGAAAGGCCTCACCCGCTCAGAGGAAGGACCAGCGCACAAAATGCTACTCCTGCTCCTCGTACGGCTTATTCATGCTGATCCCACGCTGCTGTTGAATGTGAGTTTCCAACTACCATATGCGTTAATTTGAATCAACTACTAACTAGTGCCTTCTTAGACACAGGGTAAAGTAGCCCATGAGGTACAGAGCTCAACACTGGAGTTAATCAACGGTCTGGTAAGTTTGGTGCACCAGACGACGTTGCCCGATGTAGCACAGGAGGCCATGGAGGCATTGCTAGCGTTGCACGCGCCCGAAAAGATTGAAGTTTGGAATCCGGAGGCTCCAATCAACACATTCTGGGATGTCAGCTCCCAAGTGCTGTTCTCCATCTCGCAGAAGCTCATACAGCACCAGATAGCCAACTATACGGACGTGTTGAAATGGCTGCGTGAAATCCTCATCTGCCGCAATTCATTCCTGCAACGCCACAAGGACTATGCGCATGTGGGCAGTCAGATTGCAATTTGCAAGCAGGCGCACATTAAAATGGAAGTTGTCTTCTTCATGTACCTATGGAGCGTTGACCTGGACGCGGTTGTCACATCGCTCTCTTGCTTTGGTCTTCTCTGCGACGAGGCTGAGATATGCTGCGCCTCTGATGAGCTAACTGTCGGCTTCATCATGCCAAATTATCACATTTACCAGGAGTTCGCGCAGTTAGCGCAAGCATGTAAGCATTTGGACTATCAATTATCTCATCAATAAGTAAGCAAATTGTGTTTTTTTTAACAGCCGGCACGGATACGCGTATTTGCCTCTTTGATAACGCTCATAGCAACGTGTTAAACCGACTTACACTGCAGAAACGGGTCATGACGCTTCTACGCAAGATCGAGCACTGCGTACACGGCGTTCAGCCTGCCTGGGAAGAAACGTTTCGCAATTGGGAGGTGTCTAGCAAAGTGCTGCAAACGTATCCAAAATTAAAGACCGAGGATGCACAAGCGGAAATATTCCATCGTGGCATGGGCAAACGACGAGCGAGCCATCAAAGCTCCGAACATGATCTGGAAGAGCAAATCAACGAATGGGCAAACATGACGTGGTTCCTTCTAGCACTGGGTGGTGTTTGTCTGCAGAAACGGCAGTCTAACAGCAATCGTCAGATGCTTTTGCAACAATCGCAGAATAACTCATCTGTAGCGTCCTTAGCTCAAGCCTCCCTCTACTCCAGCTCCAATAGCTCTGGACATGGATCGCTGCACCCAAGTACGGTGTCATTATCCGCCATACCGCCAGCACCTCCGCAGGACGTCAGCTATTGTGCCGTTACACAGTAAGTAATGGGTAATCAATATAACATAAATCCACAAACAAATAATATTCTTTACAGATTTATTGGACAACTATTGCGTTTGTTGGTCTGCAGCAATGAAAAAATTGGTCTAAATATACAGAAGAATGTTAAGGAGCTCGTCGGAGAGGAAATGTCCACACAGCTGTATCCAATTTTGTTCGATCAGATCAGAGCTATTGTGGAGAAATTCTTTGATCAGCAGGGCCAAGCCAACGTAAATGTAACGGATATAAACACACAGTTCATTGAGCATACGATTTACATAATGAAGTCCATACTGGACCCGAAAGCTTGCAAGGATCCGAGCAACGATCAGCCCTCGCCATCAGAGCACTTGGGCGTAACGAGCATTGAAGGCATGATGTTGGGTATTGTGCGCTACGTTCGCCACTTGGATATGAATGTTTATGCTATACGTGTTAAAACGAAGCTCTGCCAGCTGGTGGAGGTGATGATGAAACGACGGGATGATTTGGCCTTCCGACAAGAGATGAAATTCAGGAATAAGCTGGTTGAATATCTAACAGACTGGGTGATGGGCACATCACATCAAATCGCACCGCCCAGCTCTGCAGATGCCTCTATACTGACCAACACGTCGCTGATCTTCCGTGATTTGGATCAGGCTTGTATGGAAGCTGTGGCTGCACTACTACGTGGACTCCCACTGCAACCGGAGGAATCGGATCGCGGCGATCTAATGGATGCGAAAAGTGCATTGTTCCTTAAATACTTCACGCTCTTTATGAATCTGCTTAACGATTGCATAGATAGCTCTGAGGCGGAAAAAGAACTCACCAATACACCGTTGCTGCCGCCACGACCACGCATGGCAGCGGGGAAACTGACAGCGCTAAGAAACGCCACTATACAGGCTATGTCCAATTTACTTGGTGCCAACATTGACTCCGGCCTAATGCACTCCATCGACTTAGGTTATAATCCGGATTTGCAAACCCGTGCCGCCTTCATGGAAGTTCTCACACAGATTTTACAACAGGGCACAGAATTTGATACATTGGCCGAAACAGTATTAGCTGATCGATTTGAGCAGCTCGTCCAGCTGGTTACCATGATCAGCGACAAGGGTGAACTGCCCATTGCCATGGCGCTGGCAAATGTTGTAACCACAGCCCAAATGGATGAGCTGGCTCGTGTTCTGGTCACATTATTTGACGCAAAGCATTTGCTTTCCCCATTGCTGTGGAACATGTTCTATCGTGAAGTGGAGGTCTCGGACTGCATGCAGACGCTGTTCCGTGGCAACTCACTGGGCAGCAAGATTATGGCGTTCTGCTTTAAGATCTATGGCGCAAGTTACCTGCAAATGCTGCTGGAGCCGCTTATACGACCCCTGCTCGATAATCATGATGAGGAGATCTGTTTTGAGGTGGATCCATCACGCTTGGAGCCCAAGCAGGATATCGAGGAGCATCGTCACAATCTGATTGCATTAACCCAAAAAGTTTTCGATGCAATCACCAACTCCTCAGACCGCTTCCCGCCTCAGCTGCGTTCCATGTGTCATTGCCTTTATCAGGTGCTAAGTAAACGCTTTCCGAACCTGCTGCAAAATAATATTGGCGCTGTTGGCACGGTCATTTTTCTACGTTTTATCAACCCTGCTATAGGTAAGTTTCTCAATGCTTATTGTAAGTCAGACTGATCATAAATTGTTTCGTCCAACAGTCTCCCCGCAGGAATTGGGCATTGTGGGCAAACAAGTGCCCAGTTCAGCCAAACGTGGTCTAATGCTCATGTCAAAAATCCTGCAAAATATTGCCAACCATGTGGAATTCTCAAAAGAACAGCATATGGTGTGTTTTAATGATTTTCTGCGGGATCATTTCGAAGCTGGTAGACGTTTCTTCATACAGATCGCTTCGGATTGTGAGACGATCGATCACACGTCGCACAGCATGAGCTTCATATCAGATGCGAATGTGCTGGCACTGCATCGTCTGCTGTGGACACACCAGGAGAAGATTGGCGACTATTTGTCCAGCAGTCGCGATCACAAGGCTGTGGGTCGCAGACCCTTCGATAAGATGGCTACACTGTTGGCCTATTTGGGTCCACCAGAGCACAAACCTGTCGATTCGCACATGATGTTCAGTTCATATGCACGCTGGAGCTCCATTGACATGTCCTCTACAAACTTTGAAGAGATCATGGTCAAGCATCAGATGCACGAAAAAGAGGAATTTAAAACGCTCAAATCCATGAACATATTCTATCAAGCAGGCACCAGCAAATCCGGATACCCCGTCTTCTACTATATAGCCAGGCGTTACAAGTGAGTTTAATTTGTTTTTGATATATTAAACAATATTAATTTGTTTTTTTCGTTGCAGAATTGGAGAAACCAATGGAGATCTGTTAATATATCATGTTATACTTACTCTAAAACCCTTCTGCCACTCGCCCTTCGAGGTGGTGATTGATTTCACGCACACCTGTTCTGATAATCGGTTCCGAACTGAATTCCTGCAGAAATGGTTCTACGTATTACCCACTGTGGCCTATGATAATGTCCATGCGGTTTACATCTACAATTGTAACTCGTGGGTGCGCGAGTACACAAAGTTCCACGATCGCATCTTGGCTCCGCTCAAGGGAAATCGCAAGCTGGTGTTCTTGGAGTCACCAAACAAACTGTGTGATTATATTGAAGCCGAGCAACAGAAGCTGCCGGGCGCGACACTTTCGCTGGATGAAGACCTCAAAGTATTTAGCAATGCGCTTAAACTCAGTCACAAGGATACCAAAGTGGCCATCAAAGTGGGACCCACTGCACTTCAGATAACATCTGCTGAGAAGACAAAAGTGCTAGCGCATTCCGTGCTGCTCAACGATGTTTATTACGCTTCCGAAATTGAAGAAGTTTGTCTGGTGGACGACAACCAATTCACGTTGTCCATAACAAATGAGAGTGGACAGTTGAGTTTCATTCACAACGACTGCGACAACATTGTACAGGCCATAATACACATACGCAATCGATGGGAGCTCAGTCAGCCGGATTCGGTGACGGTGCATCAAAAGATTCGACCTAAAGATGTGCCTGGCACGTTACTTAACATGGCGCTACTTAATCTTGGCTCGTGTGACCCCAATTTACGAACCGCTGCCTACAATTTGCTGTGTGCTTTAACTGCTACCTTTGACCTAAAGATCGAGGGTCAGCTGCTGGAGACGCAAGGTCTGTGCATTCCTTCCAACAACACCATATTTATCAAGTCAGTTAGCGAAAAACTAGCCACCAATGAGCCGCACCTAACATTGGAGTTTCTCGAGGAATCTATTCAGGGTTTCCAGCGTAGCACCATTGAACTGAAACATTTATGCCTCGAGTACATGACGCCTTGGTTGAAAAATCTAACTAAATTCTGCAAGTCCAACGACGATGCCAAGAAGCTAAAAGTTTCCCAGATTCTGGACAAGCTCATATGTCTGACAATTGATCAGAAGGAAATGTATCCCTCGGTGCAGGCCAAAATATGGGGTTCTATTGGTCAAATTCCGGAGCTTATTGACATGGTGCTAGACAACTTTCTGCACAAATCGATTACCTATGGACTGGGCTCCCCGCAGGTGGAGATTATGGCCGACACGGCTGTGGCGCTGGCTTCAGCCAATGTTCAATTGGTCTCCAAGAAAGTTATTACTCGCATGTGTCGCGTTATGGACAAATCGTGCACAAATCCCACGCAGTATCTGGAACAGCATATGATGTGGGATGACATTGCCATACTGGGACGCTATCTACTTATGTTGTCCTTTAACAATTGTCTGGACGTGGCCACTTCGGTGCCGTATCTCTTCCATACCATCACGTTTCTTGTCTGTTCTGGATCGCTGTCCATGCGCGCCTCCACACACGGTCTGGTTATCAACATTATTCACTCGCTTTGCACCTGCACAAACCCTTCGTTCGGTGAGGAAGCTCAACGTGTGCTACGTCTATCCCTGGATGAATTCTCCCTGCCAAAGTTCTATTTACTTTTCGGCATAAGCAAGGTCAAGTCTGCAGCAGTAACAGCCTTCCGCTCCAGCTGCCGCCATCCCACAGACAAATGGCTTGGTAATGAGCGTGTTACTCAGCCGTTGCCAGCGGATCGTGAACGGCTGTCTCTTCCCTCACTGGAGGTTATTACCGATGCTCTACTGGAAATCATGGAGGCCTGCATGCGCGACATGCCCGAATGCGATTGGCTGCAAACCTGGACCTCGCTGGCGCGAAACTTTGCCTTCTGCTACAACCCGGCATTGCAGCCAAGAGCTCTCATAGTCTTTGGATGCATTAGCAAGAGTGTTACGGATTCGGAGGTTAAGCAATTGCTGCGTATACTGGTCAAGGCGTTAGAATCCTTCAACGATCTGATACTGATCGAGGCTCTAGTGATGTGCCTAACACGCATTCAGCCGATGCTGCGGCCCGAATCGCCAATACATCGTGCTCTCTTCTGGGTGGCTATCTCAGTACTGCAGCTGGACGAGATTACACTCTACGGTGCTGGATTGGCACTGCTCGAACAGAATCTGCACACACTGAAGTCGCAGGGCTGCTTTGACAAAAAAGAAACCATCGCAGAAGTCATGATGAGGACACGCGAGAAACTCGAATGGCACTTCAAGCAATTGGATCACGCTGTGGGTCTGTCTTTCCGCAGCAATTTCCATTTTGCACTGGTTGGACATCTCATTAAGGTAGAACATGGACCACTTTATTCACGGAATCTCTATAACGTGTGCATTTTCATTTTTAAGGGCTTTCGTCATCCCACTCCGACCACAGTATCGCGTACATCTCGAGTACTCATCATGCTTTTGGGCATAATTGCCAAGCCGTTGCATCGCGACAAGTTCGAGGTGACTCCAGACAGCGTAGCCTATCTGACAGCTCTGGTGCCTATCTCCGAGGAGGTGCGTTCTCGGTGTCATGTGAAGCACGTTTTACCGCGCTGGCCTGCCGAGCTCATCAGCATCAGCGTGGATAATGGCGAACTAGCCAATGGTGTGCAAACTGTGAGTTAAAAAAAAAACGTATTTAGTTTGCAAATGATATGAGATGTTTAAAATGACTTTATACTAATTCAATTTACTTTTCAGGTTGGTCAACCCTTGTCGCGGCGGCAAAAGAGTTGGGATATATTGGATCAATCGGCCCTGCAGTTTGCGCGCCATCATAAAGTACCTACACTTCAGGTTAGCTGAAATTAACAATAAATAAAGAAATTTACGTACCCGATAAGAAATTGTTGTTCAAAAGTTGTTATAACCACACGCTATAGTAACTTTTGGCTATCCAGTTGTTATATTGAGACTCCATTTCTGTATACTACGTTTTATACATTCCGCCTATTGTATTATCAACTATCTATCCATATCAGCCTTTGCATAACTAATTAATCGTTGAAAACCATTTCTTTCTTATCTCTTTTTATGTTTCGTTTATAAAAACAATTATCTGAAATACCGTGTCAAACATCTATCACAATGTAACGCCTATATACTCTAATACTACTACTACTACTACAACTACTACTACTCAACTTTATATGCCTGCCAACACTTACATATAATTGGTGCTTGTTTTTTCATCATTGATTTATACTTATATGAACTTTACTATAATTCTATGCATGACAATTTATTTCATCTATTTGATTTTATTACAAAAACCGTTAAACAACAATAAACAAATGCATCAAATAATCACTGCAACAACGCCCACAACAACAACATGAACAAACAACACCAACACCTCGTAGAGCGCGCGAGTTTTATTCAAAACTCAACGCTCATTTTCGGTGCCAACCACCAAGGATCCGAATAATGCGAGCGGCATCGAAGAACGCCAGGTATTGCCCATCAAAACTCTCTCTATCTTTTACCCTCTATTTCTTAGTTTGTAGTTTTTGAAAATCCCTAGACAAATTTAAGTTAATTTAATTAGTTCTATTTTAATATTTGAAATTACAACCACAATTTATGCATGTCTCTGCATGTATGCTTAGATGCCCATCAAATCCATTACGAAACAAACAAAATTAGTCTTATTTTGTTATTGATACCGAGAAAGTATCTTTTGAATCTAAATGTCTCTTAGGTCATTTTGCGACTATATTTAAATACATACCTGTAACATATGATACAATCCTTCAAACAGGAACGCGGATCACGCTCGTCGGTGTCCAATGAATCGAATGTTCTGCTCGATCCGGAGGTGATACCTGATTTGTCAGTACAGGCACTGGTGCTCACTGTGCTGGCAACCCTAGTTAAATACTCTACAGATGAAAACGAAACTCGTGTGCTATATCAGTACTTGGCCGAGGGTTCCGTTGTGTTCCCCAAGGTGTTTCCTGTTATGTAAGTTTAAGCTTGCTATTGAATACCCAATTCTCATCTAATAATGCTCTCCTGTATAGACACTCGCTGTTGGATCAGAAGATCAACAATATCTTATCCGTCTCCCATGATCAAGTTGTGCTTAACTCTGTGCAGAGCATCATTCAGAATATGCTGGCCAGCGAGGATCCCTCACAGCAGCAGCTTCACTTCCTCCAAAGCTGTGGTTTTGGTGGACTATGGCGTTTTGCTGGTCCCTTCACTAAGGTTAATATCCACCACCATATACTCTATTAAATTTGAATTATCTAACTCTATTTGAATTACAGTATAATATGATGGGTGAATCGTCGGAGCTGTTTGTCAACTGCTTGGAGGCCATGGTTGAGACTTGTCTGCCTGGCGATGAACCAGCGCCAGTGCCGCCCTCCCCGCGTCCCTACAACTTGAGCTCCAGTTTAAGCAGCCTAACACTAGGCTCACCCACTGACAAGGGTATGTCGAGCAGTTTCAAATAATCAAATAAATAATTCATTCCACAATTTAGCTGCAAAAGTAATTGTAGCGTAGTGCATTTTCCTTTTCTTTAATTAGCAAAAACCATTAAATTTAGTACACTTTAATATTTGATACCAACAATTTACATATACTTATATTCTCTATTTACTCTTTTGATAAAAAAAAATACACCATTATGTTGATATATATAGCATTCTCATCGGAATCATTAGACTTTTACGATAATTGCTCCGGCAGTGTCACCTCGCTGCGACGCGCCTCACACAGCAAATCACGCGCCAAACATCGATTGAACGAAAGTCCATCACACTAAAATAAAATGATCAAAGAAACCAATACATATTTAATTGCTACAAATGAACTGTAATTAAATTGCGAAAAAGAAAAACAATTACAAATTCACGTCAGCAACATGTACACTGTCATAAAAGACACAGCCCATTTCATTGACATATTGAGCGTGTGCTACAACTAACTATTGTACAAGTGCGACTTCTTATTACGTATATAGAGCGTCACTAAATTAAACTTTCACCCTACACTACGCTGTCTCATACACACAGGCTTATTTTTAGCACAATTGAACTAATTAATACTGTACTCAGTATGCCAATTGTTATAAAACCATGCAGAAACAAGAAAAAGCAGTTGACTTCGGCGACTCGAAGTTTAATACGTTTGCAAATATTTACTACAAAAATTAAATAAAAAAAATTATTATTTTCAAAAATGTTTTATTTATAAGTTCAAATATTATTCTTCATAATGATATTAAATCGTGTAGTCCGTCAACTACTACCAAACAAAGATTTATGAATTACGTTTACTTAATAAATTAGTTTTTCTTTTAGAGAAGAACATGCAGAATTGGTAATATTTTCTCACAGCCGATCACAGTGTTCCAATGTAATTCATTCTTTTTTTTCTATATTTTTAAATCAAAAATGTTTCTAATTCAGAATACTCACCTGTGTGGAACACCATAAAATATTTGCAAACATATTACACATCTCGTATACTTAAATGCACATGATTATTGTAGAGATTTGATGTTTGAATATATTATGTAATACTTCATATTTATGAAATGTACTTTTTTGAATATTTATGCAGTACCTTGAAGCATTTACAAATATGTAATACTATTTCGATAGAATTGTTTATGCCACATTTTATAGCGTGTAGCTTACAGTTGATCGTAATTGTTTATGAAATTCATACATACCAGACACGTAATTGGCCAATGTTATATTTAATTGCCAGCTTAAATCTATTTTGTTGTCAAATTGATTACATTATTATATAGTATATTGAAAAAAAAAATACAATTAAGAAATTAACCTAATAGAATTATAGCACAGAAACAGTACCTAAAGAAATTTATGCATGAAGAAAGCAGACATGATTTAATAAATTTCTGTTGAACAAAGACTTTAGTTGCAAAAGGGCTTTAAAATTAGTAAACGTTAGTTAAGTAAAAACGATTACAGCGACATTTTATAAATTTTTGATATGGATTGCGTATAAATATGAAAATACCAGAAAAAGGCAAATAGTCTATAATTATTTTTGTATACGACAATGGACAGCTTGCTGAAATTGATTGATTTTCCATTTTTCATGTTCTGTTTTTATGGCCTATTCTTTCTTATTTTCAGCTGCATGAATAACAACCACAAATCCACGCACTAGACGTACTACACTAATCGCGAAAGTAATGCGTTTTTTAAATATTTTTAAGAAATGTTTCTGAACCCACAAAATATGTACAAAGCGAGCAAAGAGATTAATGTAACAAAGTATGGATATTAAGCAGGAGCGCAACAGTCGGAAACCTCATAAATACTACAGATACTATATTTTGTCACAGATGCGGATATAAAGGAAAGGTTTAAGATTCAATGTAGCTTTTACTAACAGCAGAAATTATAAATCATATTTATGTAGTTTAATATTAAGCACGTCAAACACCTACATGCACCAGTTCCTGAGAAGTCCAAGACCCAGGCGAAGGGCATGGAGTGTCGTCATTTGTACCAGAAATTGAACAACAGAAACAACAACAAGAAGCTTTAACGAGAAGCCTTTGAATTCGTTCGTATTAATCCAGAATCTCCAGTTCAATGGCACTTATTATAATTGTTTTTTTTTTATAGTTCTATTTAAGTTCATCTAATCATTTGAAACTTTTATTTATTTCATAAACATTTGCTTGTACTAATAAAATTGTGAAACACCAAAGCAAAACGAATAAATATTTAAATTTAAGGAAAACACCCAGTCCGCTTTTAGCTGCAAATTATATTTAAGAAAACATGAAACAGAATTGAAAAAATAACAAAACTACTTTTATCAAATCAAAAGTTATAGATACATTTGTACCTCTTATTGAACAGTTTAGTATACATATATAAGAGAAACTAACAAACGCAACAACTATGTCCGTTATCTTACTGTTTGCATATAAGCCAAAACCAGCACAAGAACATTTTTAACAGTATATTTAAAGAATTTTTGAAATATTAAACCTAGAAACTAACGCATATAATAAAATCCTCAAATGTTATGTATGTCTATATGTGCTTTACTCTATATCTATATGAATGTGTTGCTAAATGTGTATGTATATCCAATTCAAATAACTTGCGAACATATATGACAAACAAATTAATTTATTCAACTTTAAATGTTTCAATAAAAATCACGTAAAAATAAACGCTCTTTTATTAACTGAGATGATACGGAAGAACGGAATATGCATATCCAACATTCCATCTCAAAAGTAAGCTATCATTCAACATTTCTTCTTAATTCTTCATACTTCTTTATTGTCACATATTTTATTCACCAAACTACCAAGTGTTAAATCCAAACTGAACAGATACAAGGGAAATGCATTGTTTCTTAAGGCAAACCTGCCGCATGTGTGATCTTTTTGTATGCAAATATTTACAATGTATCTGGTAATGCCGACACATTCACCCCAAGCTCAAAACGATATGCCATATGCACTTGTCAAGTAGAAGATTGAAAACCTCCCCCACGACGATGGGAAATCAGAGTGCGGTACCATCAGAAAATATGTATATTCTACTGTTTTGTTCACTTCTCGATTTCATGCATGCGATTAAGCGACCCTTGTCTCAGTTGAGTTGCAAACAAAGTAGAGATACGAACTCACCCCTGGACACGCTAAGATCGAGCAGGTGAATTCTGTCAATGGGTCGGAAATCTCAAATGCCCGAAGTTGCAAGCGCAAAACGCGCCAAACAAGAGGCAAGTGCCACACAGCTGACCGAGCCGAAAATGTAGACTGAATGGCCAAATGCCAATACTTGTGGGAATGCTTGAAGTAAACTTTCTCACGATGCGACACCAACGGCACACACCGGCTGTGGCAAGTGGCTGGCACTGGCACTGGCACTGGCAACAGGGAGCTGGGAACTGGTACGGGTGGTGGTGATTCTGGTGGTTGCTCGAGCGAACGACCCGGGCCCTTAGGCACGCACACATGTACGTATGTATGTAAGTGTAACGCAATGTCGCACCAAAGAGGAAATGAGGTCTCGGTCTGGGGCATGATCTGCCACAAAGGAAAGAGGAAAGAGCACAAAACGGCCGAGAAGACAGAAGAGAAAGAAAGCAAAAACCAACATTGCCGCCATCACACTGTGGGCTTGATCGCAAAAATAACTGACATAAAATCGTATAATCAAGTTACAGAAATTTAGTACAATTGATGGAAATAAAATATAAAACATCAGAAATAAGTCACAAGTCGATCGGACTACGCCTACATTTCGCCCATATGAAGCAAAGGGCATGCGCAGCCCTTTGCGTTATGCAACAAAAAATATTCAGCGAGTTATTGCTATAACAACCAAAGGATTTGTTAAAATTTAAATCGAATTAAACCTGTCCGATAACAATAAATATATCTAACGATTATTCTAACCAAGTGCGATAATATCGATATTTTCTTCGGTTATTTATATACTGTTTAGTTAAAGTATGTTAAGTTCAAATATAGTTTTATTTCCATAATATATTTAAATGTATGCCAGTAATTTTTCGATCGAGCCCACAGTGCTTCATTGAGATTCGGCTTAGTGTGAGGGTAGCTCCGCTCAAAAAGGGAACGGGAATGGCACGCATGGGGCACGGTTGCAAAAGAGTGTGCGTGGCACAGATACCCATACACACATACACAGCCAGGTCGAGGTCATGTCCATGTCGCAGCCAGTTAAATGTTGCACGCAGTCGTCGCATGCGGCTGTGTGTGAGTGAGTCTGCGTGTTCCTGTGTGCGTGAGCTAATGGTGGTTGCTCTGCTTCAATAGGCTCCGTCTTCGGCTCATGCTGTCGTATGTCTTCCGTTTCTGTTGCGCAGGCGCTCCGCAACGTGCGAGTGAGAGAGATATACAGAGATTAAGGGAATGAGATCTCGGCCTGGTGCTCTCGTTGCGTTCAGAAGTGACTGCACTGAAACAAAATTCTTTAAATGATCGTAGTTAATACTTATTTTCAATTTCGAATTATAACCAGCTTTGTTAATAAATATGAAAAATAAAAGTCAAGTATACAACTTTTTTATATACAATTGTAATCAAATTATTTTCACGGATGTTTACAACTAATTTTTATTTGCGCTAATTTTTATAGCCTTTACACAAACAATAGGCAAAATACATTTGTGGTTGATTTTTAAGTTATCGATGCTGTTTGGACAACTTCATACAAATTGTTAAAAAGAATTATAAGCAAACCAATTTTTTTTTTTTAAATATATATCAAATTGAAAAATATTTTTATAAATCCAATGGAAAATTTTCATATTTTCTTTAAAAACATTGTTCATGCTGTTGAAATTGAAATTGAAATCTCAGTGTAGACGGGGTTACGTTCGAATTTTGAAAGGCCTTGCTTACAGGGTAGTTGCACTCGCGATGTTTGAGGAATTGCTTTATATACATTTATTAAACATTATTTTATTTAGGAAAAACAAAAAATATTATTTATTGTAAAATAAAATTACAAGTTAAGCAAATATAAACAAAATCTTGAATGTAAGTAATTACAGTATAGTTACGTTAACGAAATTTAACCAAATATATCAATGTATATAAAAAAAACTATAGAAATGTTTAAGAATTTAAATAAAAACTAGTTTTAAACTTTGTTTTTTTTTTTAATAGGATATTTCACAGTCCATCATGCAAGTGAGAGGATCGCACACGTGCAGCCTCGGGTGAGTCGTGCCTCAAGCAGAGAGCGAACATCAAAAGAGAGATGCACAACGACACGATTATTGCTCGTCTTGGCCTATTATAACCGAGCCCATGCCATCCGATCTCTCTGATCGGCTCGAGCGTTGTGCGCTGTGCGGCAGCAGTTAGGGGAGGATTTTGCAAGTGTACGCACCGCCAACGCTGCTGGCTCTGGTGGTCTGGCTGCTGCTACAAAAAGGATCCGTTTACCTTGCGGCGAGACCATTTCTAGAGCGACTACTGTGCGGTAAACAAGTGGCAAGAGTTTATTCCAAATTTCACAAAATTCGTAAGCAAAAAACTTGCAACAAATCATCTTTAACCAACGAAGACACAAGAAACACTTGCCAAATTAGCAAAATGGCCGTGGAGGGTCAGCGATTTATGACCAAGACGCAACATTACCGCAAGGTCACCAAACCATTGCTGGAACGAAAGCGACGGGCACGTATGAATCTCTATTTGGATGAGCTAAAAGACCTCATTGTGGATACCATGGATGCGCAGAGCGAGCAGATTAGCAAGCTGGAAAAAGCCGACATATTGGAGCTAACTGTGAACTATCTCAAGGCACAGAATCAACGTCAGACAGAGCCTGGCACATCCGCATCCACTTCATCAGTTCCTTCGTTGAATTTTGATAAATTTCGAGCTGGATACACTCAAGCTGCCTATGAGGTCTCGCATATATTTTCCACGGTGCCTGGCTTGGATTTAAAATTTGGCACGCATCTGATGAAGCAACTGGGACATCAGTTGAAGGATATGAAACAACACTTGAGCACCGAAGATGGCGGTGACTCCCCCAAACTGGATGACTGTAATGAGCCTCAGGAAAACCTCATCAAAAACGAAGATGTCTGGCGGCCCTGGTGAAGACATAAGTTAACACATGGATTAGCTTTATTATCATGACATTGATAGCTTTATTCTACTAATTTATACAATTCTTGATAAGTTTTTAATCATGTTTGCCATGTGATGTTCCTGTGATAGTTTTTAAGGAAAATACTTTTATAATTTGTAATTGATCTCCATTTTATTCATGGTAATTAGCACGCATTGATTTCAGCTTCCATACGAGCTTTACATATTTATATAATATAATACGAAATTTCAGATGATCTTCCAACTTAGTTATAATAATTTCTAGTTATATATTCAACTAAATAAATAATAAGAAATTACACCCAATAAAAATTATTGAGTTTCAAAAATATTGCATTCTTTTTTGTGACAATGAAATGGAATTTCTACCACCAACAAGCAATTTTTATACCCTGTAGCCGTAAAATGGGAAATTCCGTTGTGCGAATGTATGCAACAGCCAAAAGCAGGCGTGGCAGACACAGCAAAGTAAACAGGCTGAGGAGCTGAGTCGACCTATCCATGTTCTTCTGTTTGTATGAAATCGCATATTTTGGAAACTAGTATAAAAGCTAGGAATTCAAATTGGAAATTGACGTATGTATACCGAACGCAGGTCAAGTTTGTTTGAAATATTGGGTGCTACGCTATTTGTTATTAATAATAATAAAAACAATCGTTTTTCTTATTTAAAATAATAAGCACAGAACTTATAAAATAAAATAAGTATATAGCAGTCGGAAGCAGAATTGCAGAAAACATAGTTAAGCCCTGAACTGTAAAAAAGTGTGTATATTTGTAAAAGCACACAAAGCATGTAAACTATAAGAGTCACTTAATTTATAATTTTGATTTTCCTATTGTGTTAGCAGAGTTTGTTTTTAAATTTTGATACCCCTGCCGCAAAAGTGGACAGCAGCTACAATTAAAAGCGAAAAAGCGAAAATAAATAAGTATATAATATTTTTTTAAAACATTTTAAAGTTTTTTTTAATTATTTCAATATTTTTTTATATTATAGTATTATATTTTTGATGAGGCTGGTCTACTTCAACAAAAATTGTATGATTTCTGACCAATGACCAATCACATATTTTAAATGCAAATTAAAGTTAAAGTTCTTTGTAATGGAAGCTAACGGATTGCAAGTTCGACCTGATTCACTATCACCCAATACTCATGCATCAAATGGCAATTACAAGAGAGCGGAACGCGCGTCTGACAAGCTCGCTGTCAGAGGACGGAAGTGTGTCCACCGTGCGCCACACGCAAGCAGCGGGATCAGAGCAGCATCGCCGGGGTTCGCTGCAGAGTATGACTTTGATGCACTTACGAAAAAACCAGGCAGGGGAGCGGGGGGAACAGAACACACGCATACATAAAGCACACTCGTCGCACACGAGTGAAACATTCCCACAGGATCAGGGCAGCACAACAAGTGATCGAAATGCAAAAGGAATACATTACGAAAACCAAAACAGGGAGAAAGGGAGAAGGGAATGAAAACAGGAAGTGCTGTTCGAGCAATGTTCCCACGCAAAAGGACAGAGATGAGATGGCATTAGTTCAATATCCTTTCGCTTGCTCAAATCATAACAGAAATCTATACAGAAGTGCCAGCTGCGCCACAACATGCGAGAAATTGCAAAAAAAATTGAAATTCCCATGATCAGAGCAGAAGGCAGGTGAGAGCAACGCAAGAAAAGAATATTTGGTGTGAGAAACCAAGGAGGAAAACGTTTCCCACGATCCTGGGCTCCCTGAAACGTGGCTGATAAGGGTGCCTCACAATAAGACGAAGCAGGCAAACAATAAGAAACGCTACGGAAAACGGGTCCAAGCCAGGAGACGGACGCAAGCGCAACCCTCATGCCAGCACACGCAGCCCGAAATGCCATCGGACACGCACCCGAACCCAAACTCGTAGCCGAAGCCAAGCACGAACCCATACCCGAATCCGAACTGCAGCCGACCATAATTGGGGGTTGTTTTCGCTGTTAGCCTATAAAAGGCAGAAGTCAGCGTTGCAATGCCAACACAACTTCTTCGGCCCTTGGAGCAACTACAGCTACTACCCGAGCCACAAACAACTCGAGAAGACGAACATGTCTGCCATGCATATATCCGAAATGTCCAAGACGTATCAGTACAGGAAGGTAATGAAGCCCCTGCTCGAGCGCAAGCGTCGCGCACGCATCAACAAGTGCCTGGACGAGCTGAAAGATTTAATGGTTGCCACACTGGAATCGGAAGGCGAGCATGTTACACGCCTGGAGAAAGCCGATATATTGGAGCTAACGGTCACACATCTGCAGAAGATGAAGCAACAGCGCCAGCATAAACGTGCCAATGGTGATGCTGAGCGTCTTACACCCGCTGAGGGTTTCCGTTCCGGTTACATTCATGCCGTCAATGAGGTCTCCCGTTCCCTGTCCCAGTTGCCAGGCATGAACGTCAACCTGGGCACACAGCTAATGACACATCTGGGACAACGGTTGAATCAAATACAGCCGGCGGTTAAAGAAGTGCTGCCCATCACAGCCCCACTCTCCGTACACATCACACAACGTAACGCCTACTCCGTGCCCATATCTCCCGTCTCCAGCTATGCGGACAGTCCCAACTCCAGCACGGCTAGTGAAAAGCTGGGCAGCGCCTCTCTATTGACCACTTGCTCCAGCATCCACAGCAAACTGGATGCGGCCGCGGAGAGTGAGGATGAGGAGGAGAACGTCTGGCGACCTTGGTAAAACAAGAGAGAATACCAGAGCAGTATCTTCAAGATGGATTAAAATGTCTTCCAGTGGTTCAATCCCAGTTCCATTGACTTCCACTAATTTAAGTCTGTTGAATAGAGAATGAAAGAAAAGCTTTAACTGATGCGCAGTTCATGTGATAACTAAACATAAATACAATAAATTATACAAATTATATAGCTAAAAAATCAACAAACTTTACTGTTTTATTACGCAAACTTGGGGGAGCTTCATTTAACGGGAAAAGCAGCTTATCGAACGGTTTGCCTATCCAATTGGTCAAATAAAAATTCCAGGAATATCTGGATGAGCTCAGTCATCGATAAACTCAACTTTTTTCTTATAGCGGAAGTCCCTAAATTGCCGCAACGTTTTAATGATCAATCCAAAACCCAAACCCTCAATTCGTTGTAATTTTCTGATTGTTACGAATGCTGACCAGAAGAAAAAAAAGGCAGACAATAAAATCTCGTAACAAAAGAAAGCGAAAACAATGCCAAGGCCGCAGACATTGCCGAAGAAAACTAAAAAAGAATTGGTGATAAGAATGTAAAAAAATAGAAAATAAAAATCAAAAATAAAACAATGTCCGATATCCAATGCGGAGTGCTACGATGCTACTGAGGAGTGTGCACCCCTTGAACACGTGTGCTGCATTGTGTTTATAGGTCCGTAGCATCTATGGAATACTATAAAAAATTAGAGATTTATTTCGGCGTGTCTAATCGGGTTACGAGAATGTCGCTCAGCCTTAGACTCCTTAAAAAAAAAAGAAAACCGAGAACACAATGGCCACATCAAAAGGATCGAGTCATTCCCCCTAGAGAATCGACTATACAATGGTCAACAAACACACACACACTCTCATATATATAATTGCTTGAGCTGGGTCCGTTCGACTCTCAGGTAAAGATACGACAGTAAATGATTGCCTCTGGCCTAGGGCAATCCAACAACTTAGGTTGCAGCCAAGACAGGATATCACTTTATGGCTGGGCCCGCATCATTTGCTTATCTGTTGTCGGAGCCGTTGTTGTTGCCCCAAGACCAGTAGCCCCTGACGCCTGAGCTGTTAACAATCAATGAATTTAAAAGACAACAACAGCATAAATAGTTAAGACAAGGCAGCATAAAACATATTATAAGGGCAAGCGCTAGGGCTGCATAACTCCTAAACTTAACAGAAGTTTATCAACCAGAATTTATGAATTTACAATCAATTTTTAAATTCAAATATTTGCTTAAAACTAAAAATATTATGCCAATAAAATGTAAAGAATTTTCTAATTTGTTTTCTGTAGATCGCCCAGCCCTAACTGGTAAGAGTTAAAAATGTAGCCCTTATCTGAGAAGACAATCTCAAGATTAAATATTCATCGTACATTTTCAAAGGGCAATATATCTCTGAGGTTTAAGCTATAAAAAAATACATTTTATGAAGAGAAATAAATGCAAATTGATTTAAAAAACTACGTTAAAACTTCACATTAGACTAAATATACAAACATGTGTATTAAAAAAATACAAATTCTTAAAAAGTAATTTAGGCTAGTATAAATATATATAATAAATAATATAAAATTCCATTTTGTAAATTAAAGTAATTTAATCTTTAATTCAGCTAAGCTTGAATATTAATTTTTCTAAAGTTACTAGCTTACAAAATGCTGTACAAATTGAATTTACTTTAGATACATGGACTTTGCATAAAGGTTAACCGAGAAAAGCGTGAAAAATTGCCCAACCCTAGACGCACAATAAGCGATTTAGTAAGACACAGAGAGTGAGGGGCATGCAGACAATAAGAGCAGCAACAGTTTGGCAAAAGGGAATGGCAAAAAGGAAATGCAACAAAAGATACTTAATCTTAAAGGTAAACCCGATGAATGATGAACGAATGCCTATACATATATACATACACAGATATGTGTATATGTGTGTAAGCGAAACTGAAACTGAATCCTCAAAATAAAAATAAAAAATAAAATAAAAAACTCTTAACGCTGCGAGATCTGCAAAGCGATCGAACGACGAACTGAAGTACGAGCCCAAGTCATTAAAAATCTACAATACACAAACTGCATACGAATCACTTGAAGGGCCCCAGAGCACACACATATTCATACATACATACAAATAAATAGACTGACAGCAAGACAGTAGGGAGACAGGAGAGGAAGGTCGAGGGAAGAGAGCGAATGGGAGGGGATGGAGTAGGCTCAGCACAAAGAAATATCAGAAGCGAAGATCGTGAGAAAATGGTTTGGAACGTGGTTCTCACACGATCGACACACCTGCCCTTTTTTTAAAAGAGTGTACATGTGTATGTGTGTGTGTGTGTGCAAGCTACAACGACCACTTACGAGGGAAGATCACGACAAAGGGGGGTTGCAGCGTCAGCAGGAGGGAAAGGAAGGGTCGGCAGACAGCGAGCGAGAGCTGAGTACGAAGCAGCAAAAGACAGCGTGCGGTAAGTGTGCGACGTCGTCGTCGAAGCCGTCGCATTGACCAACATTGTAATGACTGTGGACACACGATCGTTAAGACCACAAAACGTAAGCCCAAAATAAGCCTGGAGTCGCAAGAGATCGGTGAGTGGAGAGGGGAGAGCGCAGAGCAGGGGGCATAGACAGCCTGTGGTGCGGCGCATGCGCAGCAGCAGCGGCAGCGGCGGCTCACAACGCGCAGCGTTTTGTCGAACGAACTCAATTTAGTTTGTTTATGGTCAAAGCTAGAGAGGAGATGCATAGAAAGAGACATGCCAACAGTTAGGTGGGTAGTACGCGTGTGTGTGTGTGCCACACTTATATGGTGTGCTATTGACTCTGTAATATCTTTTAATATGGGATGTTGTTACACTGCATTGGCACACGCGCAGCGCTGCCACTGGACAAGCTGTCCCACAGCTTCGAGATGCTGGCACGAGTTGCTCACACACACAAGCAAGAAGCTTGTATGCATATACACATATACACTCAGAAAAAATCAGCTAAAATATTAAGTCAATACGAAAATTAGTAATTGTTTTAATCATAATATATTATATTTCTTACTGGATATTTCTTAAATAAAATCGTACTTACAATCAAAGACGCATATTTCTTGACTCAAGTAAAAGCGTACTTAACATCGAAAGCAAGAAAAATATTTCTTGTTTCTAGTAATAAATACTTGAATTAAACGTATACTTACTTAAGTAATTTCTTAATGGCAAAAAGAAAAGCCTTGAATTAAGTCGAAAACTTAATCATCGGATAACAATAAATATCAGAAATATTTTTTGTAAGATAATTTGTTTAAGTATTATCACTTAAAATCTGACAAATAAGTATAAATATAAAAAAAAATAGAGGACTTCTAGATTAAACTAAAAGTATTAGATTAATTCAATGCAATCACAATTGAGCTATGAATAAACGGTTAATTTAAAAAAATTTGGATAGTATTAAATGCAAATAAAAAGAAATTCCTGTATGTAATTATGTTATCCAAAAATTATTTAAATTTAGGATATTCTGGATTACATGTGGATTACGTCAATTATGTAAGATAAATAAATTCTGGATTACACTACTATGAGTTTGAATCAAGTTTAATTTGACTTTTTCTCTGAGTGTACATATATGTGTGCATGCATACGCCCTGCAACCCAACACCCCCTTACCCAATCGGCTGAGCTCATCCCAATGTTGCCTGATGCCCAGTTGCTTTTGGTTTTATTTTTGTGCGCTACACCCGTTTAATAAATTGTTTAACCAGGGTATAAAACGTTCGTGTGGCTTATTTAGGGACCCCTGACAGTTGTTGCTGCATTAAGTCCTTTCTATAAGAACGAGATCTTTAATTTTGCATAGCTACAGGGTATATGAGCGTCGAGTTGGCGCGCTGTTGATTGCATCTTTTTATTAAGTGGTGGTCTCCGCGCTTACTTTAATATGGCTGCATTAAATTTTTCGCGGCGTGTGTATGTTATGACTGCAGTAGGTGGCACTGCCTGGCCCCGGGGCATGCACCATCGGCTGCAGCAGTTGCTCTGAGTGAATGCGAATGCGACAGTGAACGCGAATACTTATATTAATGTGAATGGATTTAGTTAAGCAGTATTTGTGTGCTTGTGTGTGGGGCCAAGACTCAGAGGTCACGTGATGTGTTTGTCGTACTGTACCTCTTTTTGCTATACGTGTCTGCTTATTCTTCTTCTTATGCTATTTCTTGCCCGTAAGACGCTTAAAATACCGTTCAAGTCGCACAAATCGAACCCGTTAAAAATTGGCCCAGATTCTATATTACTATCATTGTGAGCGCTATATAATATTAGACGAGTCAAAAGCATACAAAGATTTGCTAAAAACTATTTAACGAAAATAATAGTAGGAGCATCTTCAAATTAAGCGTGTTTCAGTTGAAGTCGTAAGTAAATGCTAACCAAGTTGCTTAAACAATTTGAACTTTTAATTAAAAATGCAATGTACTCATAATTTTTAATGCAATTGTTTTTAATTATATTATTATGATGTACAATAATTTGAAAATAATATAATAAAAGGTAAACTTGAGCAAGAAATTGGATTTATTTAAATATTTGAGACTTAAGAAATACTTAAAAATTGAAAAATTTAATTTAACTTTGCTTAATTGCAATTTTCAATTAGCTTTAAGTTTCATTGGTCTAAGTTTCTATAAAACTCTCACAATTTAGATCAGCTACTCCATTTGCAGTTATAAATAGAATCTAAACTTCCGATAGAGCTTCATGCAATAAAATCATTGTAAAATACAATTAAAAAAGTCTTCAATGCGGTGTTGCTCGCAATTTTTGATGATCCCAGTTCTTATTTAATGTTTTGCGGGTTTCTTGACTGCTGGGGAAAAGAAGCGCTTAAAAGTAAATAAAACTAAAATTAAAAAAGAAATAGGTTTATGTGTGTTTGCGCAGATATTTATAGCTGTACAGGTCGCTCTGCCAATGTTACGTGACTAATCACATTTGCTGAAGATTAGCAGCAATCAGCAGCATCGTCAGTAGAGTAGAGGGTATAGTCATCAACATAGTTGTCCACACGAGCAAACAGACCGACCGACAGACGGACAGACAAAAAAGCGTTCAATTTGAAGTTCCGTAACCAAAAACCGCACACTCATACACAGAGCACGCTCTCATATCACGCATACGTCACGTATAACGATTACCAATACCGATACATAACAAAAAATTTATTTAAGTGCCCAGTCCGGTCGCGGTCGCGGACCTTAATTTGCGATATGTCTGGAGGTCTGTCTGTCCGTCTGTCCGTCTGTCCATCCGTCCGTCCGTCCGACGGCCCCGGCGCATGTGCCAAACGGTCAAGCGCAGTTAAAGCTGTCAAAGCAACAACAACAACAACAGCAACAACAGCAACAACAAAGCGAGCCATTGACAGTCGAACCGCGCGGTTCTCACACTCGAAATACAACAAAAAACTTGTAATAAATGACGTTTCCTAGAATTTAGTTGCTAGTCTGTCGGTATGTGCCAAATGTCTGTATGTGTGTATGTATGTATGTATATCTGTAGTTTTTTATTATTTAATTGCCGTAACAGCGCCGGCGCAAAAGGCCCCAGCGTTGCTTGAATCAGCGACACAGAGAGAACTGAGAACTGAGAACCGAGAAACGTCCATTTAATGAGGCCAACTGGATGAGAGAGAGAGAGGTGAGAGAGAGAGGAGAGAGACCCGCGCCGTGCCGACTGTGGGAAAATATTTAGCGACTTCCGGCTGAGGTTTTTTTTTAGGTTTTGATTCAAATTTGGGATTTCTATGGAGCTCATTATCGAAGTCTTGCCTCCGGAAGGGCTTCATTGATGTGTGTGCTTATCGCTGGACATGAATGACGCAGCGTTGCCGATGAAATTAAACACCCGACTGAAATATGATACGACCTAAGTACACAAGTGCACAAGTGATTCTTCAGCAATATTTTCTTTTATTCATTAGTAATACAGAGGTTTTCTTTTAGGTTTTTCTTGTGTGAAAATGGAACAGTTTCACTCTTTAGCCAAGTTGTAGGCTCTTGCAGAGTGGCCACAGATGCACTGCCAGTGCCAGACCAGGGGCTTCAGTTGCTTCGGCGCGGCTTTCCATCCAGCGCAGTCGGAACTCCGGTTCGGATGCAGATTTCCTTCACGTTAATTCTCATTGCCTTGGGGCTGCAAGGCGCATAGCCGGCACAGCGCTCACCAGGGACGCCACATGGAGCCGGAGCTGCTGCTGGCCTCGCTGGGTGCCGGGCTGCAGCTGCCGCTGGCGCTGCCGCACTCCGAGGGGGGAGGCGTCACCAATGCGGGGCTTGGGCTGCTGCTACAGCTGGCGCTGCTCAGCTCATCGCCGTTCTGCAGCGGCAACGCCACGCCGATGGGCAGTGAGGGCACCACCACTTGCAGGTAGTTGAGACGATGCCCCAAGTGGCTCATGAGCTGGGTGCCCAGATCCACGCTGACGCCGGGCACCGCGGCCAGTGTCTTGGACACCTCGTTGGCCGCATGCACGTAGCCGGCACGGAAGCTCTCCGCAATGCTGAGCTTGGGATCGCCGTTGGCGCTGCTGCTGCAGCTGCTGGCGCCGAGGCGAAGTTGCTTCTGGGCACGCAGCTTCTTCATGTGCTCCACGGTCAGCTCCAGTATGTCGGCCTTCTCCAGGCGCGTTATGTGCTCGCCCTCCTGCGTCAGGCACTCGACCATGATGTCTTTCAGCTCGTCCAGACACTTGTTGATGCGCGCCCGACGCTTGCGCTCCAGCATGGGCTTCATCACCTTGCGGTACTGATAAGTCTTTGACATTTCCATTTCCAGACCCATGACGATATCACGCGTAATCCACAGTTATTTTTGCAGGTCTCTTCTAAGTTTCTCTCTGTGTATGTGCTTCGGCTTCTCTTCTTTGCGATGGCGATGTGCACGCAGCAAAGTCGCAGCTTTGAATGATTCAGCTTGCTGTGCGCGTCGCGCTTTTTATAGGCTCGGCCGCGGCAGCGCTGCGACTGCGCGTGCGAGAGAGACGCGCATTTTGCCTCGTGCGCGTGCTAAATTCGTATGCGTCGCTCTCGCTCCCACTGCCGCCCGTCCGCCTGCAGCTGTTGTTGCTGTTGGCTTCTGTTTACGTATGCGCTGTGTGTGCGCGCTCCCTCTCTCTCTTTCTTTCTCTCTCGCCCTGGCTCTCCCGTTCAGCTGCTCTCGCCATGCTTGTGGTGGACAGTGCTGCCGCTTTGGTTATTTTGTGGCTGGATCTAGCTTATTTGTGTTCTTATTGCTATTAGCCACAAATTTAGCAATTTTTAAGTATTATTTAAGCCTTTTGGTGCTGAAATTCGTGGAACGAAGTTGTGTTTAAGATAAAAACTGTAATGATAATAATTTAAATAATTTAGCTTAAGAAGTAAAATGTAAAATATAAATATCAACAGTAGTTAGCGAAGATGTCAGAATGCGCCAATTAGACGACAATTTTAAACAAATTTCAGTTTTTTAACAACATTTTATATTTGTTAAGCTCGAAACCTTTGATTTATTATTATAAAATAATATAGATTTAAATATTTTTTATTCAATATTTAGCCACTGTGCATATTTTGCAGTTTCAGCCACTTTTGAGAGCCAAACTCTGTCAGCACTGTTGGTGGAGGGCAATAAAATGAGTTGAGCTGCGGCTGCGCCTCTATCTTGCTGCTGGTGTGAGTGCCTGTGTGTGTGCCTGTGTGTGTGTGTCTGTGTATGCGGTTGTGTGAGTTGTGATTGTTATACCGTGGGAAACTGTTTCGCAGCCGATTTCCACGACGACGGCTGACTGCCTGCCTGCCTGCCTGCTTGGCCTGACTTCTTCTGATTGTGCATGCTTGGGGTCTTTGCTTGTCTGTCTGTCCGTCCGTCCCTCTGTCCGTCTGTCCGCCCGTCTGTCCGCCCCTCTGTCCCTGCGTCTGTGTGTCTGTTTGTCTGACGGCCCGCCTTAAGAGCGGCAGCCAAGCGAGCACATGCCTTCCATCCATAACAAGATGTTTGCATTTCAATTCATTTGTATGTGGACTCCGACTCCGACTCCGACTCCGATTGCGACTCTGACTTCGACTTCGACTTCAGCTATAGCTTCAGCCTCAGCTTGGTCCGACATCGTCGTTTTGGCTTCAGTTTGCCATGTGCCTTCGCCTTCGCCTTCACCCTTGCAGTAGCTTATGGCACGCTGATAATTGTGGAATCGTCATCGCGCAGCGCAGCGGTTGCGCCCCCCTTCCATTCTTCTGGCTGCTTTGTTTTGTTTTTTAGTTTCTTGTCTGTATGTTGTTTGTGTGTGTGTGCATTCGGTTGTTGTTGTTGCTGTTGGTGGTGCTGTTGTGTTAACGCTTTATGGATCATTGATTGGGATCGTGGACTTCGTGGGCCAAGCATTACGCTTTTCGTTTACATGATTATTCTTGATTGCCCATTCGGCTTTGCTGGCTATTTATTTTTGGACTTTTGGCTTCGGCTACATACTGTATGTATGTATGTATGTATGTATGCATGTATGTATGTACGTAGCATGGACTGTGGCTGCTACTTCAACTACGAATACTATTGCCATTTGTAGACAATTACCGGTTGGCAAAGTATTTTTATGCGACGTGTGCGCGAAAGTCAGTTACGATTTCATCTTGTTGTCGTTGTTGTTGCTGTTGTTGTTAGCACACGCTGTAAATGTGTAGCAGTTTGGCTCGTGTGTGAGTGTTGAGCATTTGCAGCTTTTGTCACGTTGCAAATTGTGATTTGGCATTTTAGCACATATTTATATTTAGCACGAGTTTCATCTGTGATTCATCTAACGCAGAAAGACAGACAGATTTTAATTATAAAATAAACTTAAATACATTTTTATAGTAAAGCAAATATAAAAGCCAATTAAAACAATTTATAACATTAAAAGTAAATATTTTTAATTCTAAAACTAGCCAATTGCCAATTTGGCTTCGATTACAGTTAACGCTTTGGAATCTTAGCGCATATTTGTATTTAGCACGTGATTCATTTAATGTAGACCAGTATTGCCAGAAATAGACAGATGTATGTACATTTTAAAATATCTTAAAATTAATAAGAAGCAAATATGAAAAAAAATAATACAAATTAAATCAATAGAGAATATGAAAACTAAATATTGATCTTTCAATAGGTTTTACAATTTATTTATAGCTAAATTGGCAACGCTGACGCAGACTCCTCTTCAATTACAGGTAACGCTGAAGACCAAGAACTTATTGAAACAAACTTTCAAAATATACCAAACTTCACACAGCTTTGAAACTCTTTTTATTAACTATTTACCACAGTTAACTACAGGCATTTCATATGTTCATTTATTCTGCTGTTCTTTCTACTGAGCAGTTACTGTAGCAATGGTTAAATATAGCCAGCTATTTAACACACTCGGCTCAAATTTCACAACTCTTAATTAGAAGTGCCGAAACTGACGAAATCACATTTAACATACAAACAAACATACATATGATGGCATGAGTGTAAATAAGTATATAAGCAGATATGAATACGAGTGTGAATATGAATATGAATATATCAACAACAACACAACAATAAGCGGGGCACAAGACAAATTAAGTTTGCGTTTTGTACGCATTTCAAATGAGCTACAGTTATCTCATCTTCACTTTCCTCCGTCTGTCCGTGCCTCTCAGTGTTGCCTCTTTGTGTTGTTGTTGCTAGCGTTGGTGCGCTAAATGTGGCACACGCGGAAAGGCTGTCAAAAAGCTGGCTGCTCCGGAAATGGCTAATTGGATTGAAAGTGACGAGTGAACAAGCGTAAAAACTGATTGACAGTGTTGTTAAACGCTAACAAAAGTCACAAATTGTAGGGGGATTTGCTTGAAATGAACTGGAATACATTTAATTAGATCAGGCATGTGTCCATAATATTAATACCAACAGGCTGCACATTATATGCATGAGTAACTTGTAATATTTCAACAGGAAAAATAATTTATTTTTTCGATTTATTTTATTATTATATTTTAAGTGCTAACTCTAATAACTTCCAATATTAATAATAATAAATTCCAAGTCTTATATTTCATGACAAATAATTTTACTCTTACAGTATTTTATACAAATGAATAAATTTTAATTATGATGGATTTTTTTAGAATTTTTAAAAGTTTAATTATAATAAACAATAATCAAATAATTGTATAATATTTTAAGAGAAAATTAATTATTGCAACCGATATTATAAACTAATTTACCGAACTATTTTATAGCATCAAAGAATCAAATTGTAGATTACAATAGTAGAAGTCAGAGTTACTGATACTGATCTATAAACCATTTTTCGAATACAACAAAACTTCATGAAATAATACAGAAATTAGCTTAGCCCTACGAAAGACCCTTAAGAGCTGAGGCTCTTATAGGACTTGCAGCTATGACTCATATACCATGCAATTTCACAATTTTCGCAATGTGCGTAGCGTATTCCTTATAGTCGTCGAAGACCAAAACTTGTATACTCACACACACAGATGCACAATGAATTCTCGACTGGGGCCTAGCGAAGACCTCATTTCACCCGTTTTGGTCGTTTTCCTCTCTTGCCTCTTTTTTTTCATTTTTTGTAAAACAATTTTTATTTTATTTTATTTTTTTATCGATGGCATACGCACGCGCGAATTTTAGTGCCCCCGCTGCGCCGCTGCGCGCAGCAACAACAAAACAGCACGAGAGACCAAGAGCCGGGCAGCAGCAGCAGCAGCAACAACAGCAACAACAACTATAGCGTGTTGTTGAATTAATTTATATCCAACAGTGCGCTTTCAACTTTATTGCGCCGCGAAAAGCAGCCAGAGCCAGAGCCTCAGCCATACCCAGAGCCATAGCCAGAGCGCCTGCCTGCCCCAGCAGTTGCTGCGCCTGCCCCCTGCGCCGCGCAGCCCCCCGCCGGAGACGGGTCGCTTGGCGAAGTGCTCCATAACGCCGTCAGCAACCCACACAGAGACAAACGGCAAGCCATCCAATGGCATACCGACAAAAGGCACGGGCACGGGCACCAACACACACACGGAGCGAGCGAGCGAGAGATACACTCACACAGATACGAAGCGCACACATACATGCGCAGTGCCAGACCGTGGGAAACAAACTCGTGCCAGTCGTTTCATTGCTGTCAAATAATATCTTGATGGGGATCAACTTGAAAAGATTGGTTGGGGCTGGCTCGTTGCCGCTGCCGCCGATGTTGCTTGTTGCTTGTTGTTGCCCCCCAACAACTTGTTGTTGTTGTTGTTGTTGTTGTTGCTTGTTGTTGCTGCTCGGCCGCTGTTTAGGATGCGGTCGACGCTTTTGTTTTGTTTGTTGTTGTTTTATTTTATAATTTTGTGTTGGTCGCTTTTTTAGTCGTTTTTCTTAATACTTTACACATTTGTTCGTCATACCCGTTGAGTGTCGGTGCGAGCGTGTGTGTGTGTGTGTGTGTGTGTGTATGTGTATGCGTATGTATGTATAGTTATAGCCATGGCTTTTCAAGAAACCAGTTTGCCATCCGCCAAAGCGAGGCTGCTGCGACTGCGGCTGCTGGATGCCAGCGCATACTTGCCCGCAAAGATCACATAAAAGCAATGCCCCTCCTACCCCTGCCCCACCCCCTACCACCCTGCACTCAACTTTCGGCCAGCCTCTTTCGTGAATGGTGCTGGTGGCTCGCTTTTATGATGCACTGTGTGTTTGCCAGAGCCAAGCACTTGGCACGTTGCCCATTATCTTGAGACCGCTGCAGGCATAACAAGACAACAACAGCAACAACAGCAACAGCAACAACGATGCTTACAACAAAAGTTTCTCAAGTGCACATATCATATTACCAGAGTTGAGCCACAGCAACTACACCTCCCCTGGCTGAAGTGTAAGCTGTCAATGCCCCCTGAGCTCAACCAGAACCCCCCCAATAAGATATGACACATGCAAAGCGAAGCCTCGGCTTGTCTGCAGGGGAGCTCATTTCACACACACCCAATTTCTCAATCCATTAGCTACAGCAATAGCATAAACATACCCCCCAAACACGTATATTTATATATTTACACTTAGAGAAAAATCAAGAGTTTTTGCACTTGAATCAAGATTTTCGATTGAGAAATCTCTCAATCGAAGAACAAAATTATTTCTTTAAGAGAGCTCTTCAAATTCTTATTTTATTTTATAGAGTTAAAATAATATAATTCAAATAATATTTAAACTAATTTAATTAAAACAATTCATTCATGATTCTATTTCGATGTTTATTGTAATTCTAAAACAACACAAGATTTACTTCCGAGCTTTAATTTCTAGAATAAATCATTCTTTATAATTCTAAGTGTATATATTTAACATACCCCCAGATTGGAGCTGCAAAGACATTAAAAAGTGTTCATAAAGTGCTGTGAAGGCCTGATTTCTTTAGCTCTCTTCACACACGCTTTCCACGCACATCTCGGCGGGATTAATTAAAATATCTATGAGAATGTTTCGAATGTTTTGAGCAAATAAGGGTGCGTTTTGAACTGTAATCGAAGACAAGTGGCAGGCCACATTTTATTGGGTTTCAGTTCGAGTAGAGGCCAACAGAAAAGACAAGCTGTGTGGGAAAGTTGAAAATCAAAACAACATTCGAAACAAGTGAGATGTGCTGCCCTGCCCCTACGATGCAATACAATGCGATACGATATAGTATAAATATAAATAACAGAACCCCAAAATGAACCAGGACGAATGCGAGTATGCGTGGGAATGCAGGCTTGTTGGAATCAACCAACTGACAAATCCCCTAAGGTTCACCTTAAGGGAACTCTCAGTCAGGCTTTATGTTGATTGCCCATTAGGACTACAATTTGCACTCCTTTTTCAGAACCGAATGCGATCCTGGCCTGTCTTCCTGCGAGTCGTGAGAAATTTTACTACGGAACACCTGCCTGTTGTTGGATCTTTTTTCTGTTGCCTTACCCACTTGAATACATTTCCTTCACAAAATTTCAGGGCACCGAAAATTGTTTCCCACACTTCGTATTGCCCCGAACAGTTGCACTTTTGCGCTCCTTTTTTTGGTATTGTATGGAATCGCATAGGGGATACGTATTAAACGTTTCCTTCACCAACTTCCTACACAATAAGACACTGAGACAGGAGAACAGGCTCACTCTCTCTCTCTCTCTCTGTTGCTGCTCTCGCTCTCATTTGGTAAGTGGAGTTGCGACTACCTGCTGCCCTTAGTGCCTCATATTTCAGGTTCTCGCTCGGCTATCTTATCTCTCTGTTTCTCCCTTGCTCTGGCAGGCTTCGAGGGTGAGGTGCGTACAACGTACGCGTGTCTGTCGAAGGGTCTTGTCAGAGTCTCGTTCCCTGTCTCTCTTTCGGTCTTTCTCTCCCTCTCCCCCATTCGCTGCGCACAGGAAATGCAGTTGGTTTTGTGAGCGAACGCGGAGCTATAAAAGCGGACGGTCTCTCGCTTGGAAAACCATTCTGACAACGTCAGCGTTTCAAGCAACACGCACACACACTTTTCTCTATACGAAAACCAAACAGAAATATAAGAAAATGTGCCAGCAAATCGAAATCAACAACAATAACAACAACAAAATGAAGAACAGCTACAGCCTTAAGCAAGTCTTGAAGACTTTCTTCAAGAGACAACAACAGAAGAAGCTCAAGCTGCACCAGAACTCCGTAGAATCAATGGAATCCGTTGACAATCTGCGCAATGCTGAAGTCGAGGAGGCCTACTATGCCGAGATCGATGAGAATTACGCCAACGAGAAACTGGCCCAATTGGTACAAGAACAAGAAATGCTCGCCCAGGAAGAGGAGGAAGACATCTATGTGCCCGTACGATTTGCACGCACCGAAGCCGGCACCTTCTTCTGGACAACCAATCTTCAGCCCGTGGCCAGCTGCGATGCCGATCTGCTGCAGCCCGCCTACTGCTACTCCAGTCAACAGCATCCATTCATGCAATACCAGGATCGTTGGGCTCAAGCTTAGAACCAGCCTGGCACTCGAGATCAACCCCGACAAGCTTTAAATGCATGCAACATTGTGATAGCAGTAGTACTTAAACTCAACTCAAAATCTCAACTCCGCGAATCCCAAGCGCTTCCATTAGCTTTTAAGATTGTGATAGGAAATAATGAGCTTTATATTACAAGAAATAATAATAATTACACTATACAAAAACAAAAACTATTGTGTTTTCAAATTGCCTCTCTTTGCTGATCAGCAGCTCTTGCAGATACTTCCAATTAAGGTTTCCTATAGGAATCTGGATTTGATTTGATGTCATGCTCTCCTAATTGTTTTCTACCCATATTATGACGTCTGGCATTCAGACCTATTGAGAGGTTGCCACAACATGTTTACAGTCTATGCTTGTTTATGTTCTTTCCTAAACATTTTTGTTCCATTCGCCTACGTGACTGATAAGCAAGAGTGTGTTTGTCTCTCTATATAGTAAGTACCATATTATATTCGGGTGCTACGCGCTGTTTCTAGATAAATTTTCTTCTTGACTTTTTTGTTGATGCAGGCAAACTTGTTTGGGTTTTTCCTTTACATGTGACGTCAATAGTGTTCTTGCCAATATCTAAGTTTATTAATGGATTTTTATTAATAACCATCTTTGGTATTTCCTCTAATTTTGTAGCAAATGCTGCACCAAGGTAAATTGATTCCTAGTTTATTTTGTCTATTAAGTTTGTATATTTGTTTAATTTGTATAATACCTAAGAGGAAAATTGAAAGACCTCACAAATAAGAAGTATACTCTTGATCAGTAAGAAAAAGCCTTTCGTCAACATAGCCATGATCTTCTGTACGCCGGTCTTTCAGTCTATTTGAATGTTTTTTAGGCATAATGAATATTTCGCTTTAAGTTAATAAAATGGCATGCACAGACATGTGAAAATGTTGGCTAATTTCATTTACACCATTCGACCTTGCCTAGAATTCTTCGCATTTATAAAGCTGCGATATAAACTGAAACTTCTTGGCATCGGTCCACTTGGCAGCCATCCAATAACTCATATACCCACTCCAAAAGTTGAAGATGAAGTTGCAGTTGGCACTTGCCTTGACTAAGGCCACCAGGCACCTGCGTGCTGCCTAAATATGGTAATGTTTGGCATAACTTCACGGCAATTTCATACACGGTGTGTGTCGCCGTGTGTCGTACAACTTATTTATGTGCTTTTCCAACAAGCAAGAAAATAAAACATGTCGACGGAGTATGACAGAAGAGAAAAGGCGGCCAGGGTAAGGAGTAAGTGTTGGAAAAACCCATATCAAAAACCACAATTAAAATGCAACATGTAGACGTCAACACCTTACAGTCACGGGCCAGGCACAATCACAATCCCAATTCCAACCACAATAAACAAACATACGCACACACACACACACACAGTAATGTATGCACACACACTAGCTCACTCATACACACATTTGCAGTACTCACATGCCAAGGCGTTTTAGGGCGGACGTTGAAATTGGGCATAAAAAACAGTACCGCAAAAGATAATCGGCTCCCATATTCCCAACCCATATTAGTTTTATTTATCTCTCTATCCCTTTTCGTCTCTTTCTATCTCCCTCTGTCCCCTTGTCGGTATTCTCTTTTCACGTATTTTCAACGTTTATCAATCAGAAACGCATTTCTCCAACACTTAAAATGCAAATTGATGTCACAAAAGAAACCACAAGAATGGAAAACGTTTATGTATTAAAATCCAAATTTGTAATACCCTATACAGTAAAACATACAAATTATTTTATATTATTTTACGTTATTATATTGTATATACATAAAAATAAGTTTTACTTCATATATTATTATAATTTTCCAATAATATTTTAATATTTCCAAATAGTTCTTTATATCATTTATTTATATATAATTTAATGCAATTCGAACACATTTCTTATCGGTTATATAATATACAAGTTATTCCGAAATTATTTTATAACAAATTAAATCAACCCTTTGCTAGGGTATTTAAAAAATGTGAAATAAAATTCTGGTAGCGCCGTGACGTAAATTAAGTAGCAATATAAGTTTTCTGTTAAATTGCCATCGACAGCGCATAATGAATTTCGTATGCGCGGCGACAGAAGAATCGGGATAAATAATAAAAGACAAGAAACGACAACAACAACAACAACGAACCACCATGGAATGCCGTTGTAAGTACTTTATGTTGATGTTCTGATAATGCCTATAAGAATGATGATTGCCAGGCAACTCCAGAGGGAGAACCACAGCAAAGGAGATAGAGACACAGATAGACATCATCATCGAAGACTCATTTGCATTTACAAGTGAATGCGAGGCAACTACACATGGGCATGGGACTGCCACAATGTCTCCGAAATGGAGGGGAGCCGGAGAGGTATCACGCGAGCAGGAGGAAGTGGGGGGGAGGGCGGGGAGATTGGCTGGGGTTTAACGTACTTGGCTGTGCCCAATTCTCAACATGTGCTAACCACCACGACTCGGCCTTCGCGTGCGTGACCGGCATGCGCTTAGCGGTCATTGATTGGCCAAAACAACAACACTAACAACAACACCAACAACAACAACAACAACAATACTCGCACTATGGCTAGAACTACAAAGAGCACAGTGCTGAACAGTTCTTTGACCAGGTCTATGCCATGGTCCGCAGTGTTAACTGAGGGCGCCGCGAGCAACAAGTGTGTGAACACATTAAACGGTGATTAGACCCGGCTCACACACAAGCCCTATTAAAGTCTCACTGCGTGTGTGTGTGCGTGTGTGTATTTGTTACCTCTCAAATTAGCCCCTACATTCCTTTCGGCGAGATCATTAAACCACATAAGGGACAATGTGGGCGGTCAGCTTGGCATAACTCCACATTTTAGCGAAATAGCAATCAAAATATAGATCATTCATCAAAATTAAATATGATTCTAGTCTCTATAATCTCTATGTTTATGCTAATAATAGACTTAATTACTCACCACACCAACAGACATCTATAAATACTCAAAGTATACTCTATTTCGAGCCAACTTCAGACTATTAAAGCCAAGTCCAATGATCTCAATCTTAAACTCATGCAGTCATTGGCTTAAATATATTTATATTTTAAAGCAAGCTGCTGTCGCAAACTGGTTCAAATATACTATTTCAGGTTTGTGTATTTCTTAGAAATATTTTCTTAAATTTGAAACAATTAATTTAGTTAAGGCACGTTTTTGTACTCGGTCAAGTTCAGGTTAAAGTTCGTCTTAACATTTTTAAGGTTATATGTACATAGTTTATATTTTTAACACAAAATGTGATATGGATAAAAAAAATGTAGGTATGTAACAGGCTGGAGATGGTTTGGATGGTTTTATATGTAGAAAGACCTATTTGTTTATTAAAATTATTGGATGTTACGCCCTTCGAATTCAACAATTGTACGTCGAATTCAACAATTGTACATTCATATTATTAATTTTATGCAGTTTGATTAAAATTTCAGGTAGTAAAAATTAAAAATAATATTAAGTTTTTATTCTTACTAAATAAACCCAATAAAATTTGTGTTCAATTTGAGAAACATTTTAAAGCATACTTTCTAGCATTGTTTTGTTGTTATTTAACATCTTGTGTATTTATGGTGCCTTTTATTGACTAGATGTTTGTGGAATTTTCAAGCGAAATATCTATGAGACACTTGTCTGGCATCTGCTTTAAAAAATACCATTCAGATAGCTATCCATCAATTTTAATTAACTAAAAGTGGTGCACACTTGATACTTATCTATACTAGAAATAATAATGTGTTTTGCTTTGTTTACGTTAAATACGGCAGAAAACAGTAAACAAAATGCAAAGATGAGATGGCATGTGTATTTTTGGAACTGGAATAACATAAATTACTTGTTTATAGCGAATACTTCCCCGAAGCTATCGACAAACAAAAAACATTTTATATTGAAACGTTGTTTCGATGTGATAAACAAGATATCAAACTGTCGCAGGCAACAAAATAATAACAACTAATATGAAGATGTTGATGCCTGATTGGCGATGTATCAACACTTGATGTCTGCCTGATGGCTCGATGGTGGTTGGCATGAAGACACGTCAATTGGAGCATAACAAAGAGTTACTCATCGTGTTTACAGTACCAGCGAGAAGTTTGTAGACCAAAATAGCACAATGTTTAGAAGTTTCCAGCTAGCTCTGTTCTGATTGCGTTATCAGCAGCTGATAAGAAAGCGTCAACAGTTGCAGTTGAAGTGGCAGCAATATATAAAATCAATTTTGTCCCAGTCACAGCAATTGTAATCAATAGCTAAGCAAAAGCAAACGTACACGTAAACCGCTCCGTAAAACAGTAATATACTCTATATCGAAATTTACCAAAACCAAAACCAAAACAAAAATGATGTCGAAAACATTCTGTCTGTTGGCGCTGCTGTCCGTGGTGGCTGCCACAAGTGTCTCACTGAATGAAACGGATTGTCCGCAAATGTGTCCTGCCATCTTTAAGCCAGTTTGCGGTTCCGATGGTTTCAATCTCAAAGAATTTGCCAGTAGTTGCAATATGCAGGCCAGCAATTGTCGTCGCGAGCGCAGTGCTTTAACAGGTAGGCCAAATATACTACCCTGTTTAATTTCATAAAATACTAATAACTATATTTTTCTTTTTTTAGTTTATACCGAAACGGATATGGCTTGGTGCAGCTCTACACCAGTTGATAACCTGCTGGAGAAATTAGGCAATATCAATCTGGCGACTCCTGAATGTCTTAAGCCCTGTGCCATGATCTATCAACCCATTTGTGTTACCAATGGCAAATACCGCGGCCTTGTCTCCAATCAATGTGCCCTCGATACCTTCAACTGCGCCCTCCAAGTCTTAGACGTCCAACCTGCTGAACAGTTGCGTTTCCTGCGCGCTGACACCTGTTAAACCTGGAGACTTTCAATATTACTAAGTAAACAAACGCACTTGCCCAACTACATAAATGTTTCTCTTGATAAAAAATTATATGAAATGTAAAAGTGCCTAAGCTTGACTGCCCAACCGACCTACTTAACCTATGATTAGATATACCATAATCTTTGTGGAATTTTAATTCAAACAAATAAATAATAAATAATGATTGTTCAACGATTACGTTTTTATATAAATGTATGTGGACTCAGAAGACTAAAATATTTTTAAATAATTTTTTAAAAACGTAAACACTTCCATATCCGTTGCCGGGATCTATTTATTAATTTAATTTTGAAAACCTGCTGTTGTTGTAAGATTTAAATTGTTATTTGACGGAAAGTCAATTTTTATAAATTGTTTATATTTTAAAATGTATTCAACTGGAATTTATTGTGTTTTATTATTTACATAGTTATGTATATTGAAGTATATTTAATCACTTAGAAAAGGTTTGTATTTGAATTATTATTATTATTATTATTCATTTATTACTTAATACAAAAAAGAGTTTTAAATATAGTTGTAAATTTGAATAATTTTAAATGATACAATTAAATAAAACTAAATAAAAATAAACCCAAAAACGGAAATGCTTATTAATTTAAATTGGAGCTGATTAGTTGGATAAAAGGCTACAGTCGGACGTTACCGACAGTAGGCGACCCTGAACTTTTTCATTTGCACTATCTTAATAGACAGTTTTGTTGTTTTTTTAAGCCAGGGTCTACAAATTTAACCTTAAGTGAAAAACATAGAAATTGGCAATACTCTTCAACTTTCCAAATATTGTAAATAAAACAATAAACTTCCCCATATTCAATAAAAGTAAACGCATTATGAATTCGTATGTGTTACATTGGTTTTTCATTTATTTGCAAATTGATATCACATTGACAAAAATAGTTAATATTGCTCAGAGAAGGGGATAAATAAATAATTGTTGTGAACAAATAACTAAATAAAATAATTGAATCTGGTAAGCACAATGCCAACGAGCTGATGCTCAAGAAGTTCTCCTTGGCATTAGCTGACCAAACATGAGATCTGTTTAAGGTTTCTATCTTATTTTAGGGAGCACTAAAGACGTTTGGCTCTCTCTCTCACTCCAGGGCTTTCTCACTCTTTGTCGCTGCTCTCACGAGCGTTTGCTCTAACAGAGCGTTCCAGGCAGTTGGCTAAAGCTTTGACAGAGCCACGCATGCAGCAGATCGTCGTCAACACGTTCCTGCGTGTTGGCCCAGAAGAAGGTGCCGTTGTCGGTGCTGATGTACTGCAGTGGCAAGTGCATATCCCACAGTGGCACAGTGGGTGTGGCAGGTGTATTATTGCTGCTGTTGTGATGCGTGTGCTGGCAGTTGCGTCCATGGTGGCATTCGTTGCAGCTCTGTGCGCTGGCCTTTTCCACATACACGCTGCTGATCAGCGTGGGCGTGTTGGGGGGCGGTGGCGTTTGTTCCTGCTGCAGCAGTTGCAACAGCTGATCGGGCTTGGTGTCGTCCAATGTGATCTTGCTGTGGCTGTTGTTCTGTTCCTCATCTGCAGCCTCGTGCAGCAGTTGCAACGGTGGCAGCAGCACCACTTGTGTCGTATTATTGAGATCCACGTTATTCGGATGGGGCTGCGCCGTGGGTCTACCTTTGCCGCCCACTGTAAGCAGCCGTCGCAATGGCTGCCACACCTTACGCATGCGCCTCACGGCTTTTGCTGGCTCTGCTGTTGTTGCAGTGCTGATGTTGCCAGCTGTCAAGTTTTTTGTATCCAGATACATGGCCGTAGCTTTTGTGATTTATTATTGTTTGCAGTTTATTATTTTCTCAGTGTAAGCGAGCGTTGCGTGTGCGCACCTCGCGAGAGTCGTTCGGTTTCTGATGCTGCTGCGCCAAACGCCGCTCATATTTATATATGAGGCGCTGCCGCAGCGCTGCCAGTGGCCAGTCAAGAGTGAAATCTCACGATACCGAGCGCACCGAACACCGTACGAAATTTGAGTGCACTCTCATGCACGCACACACACGCGCACCATCGACTCCTCATCGATGTTGTTTGCGGCAGCGAGCGAAAGAGACGAGGGAGCTATGGCTTGTATATTTCCCAAATAAATTCCAACAGGAATCCACAAGCTCTCTTGGCAGCCAGTGTGTGTGTGTGTGTGTGTGTGTGTGTGTGTCAGTGTGTGTACTTTTCCCATGCACGTACAATCGACAAGGGCCCGCTTGATGAGTTTTTGGGCTGTGCAGGTAGATGAAGAAGATCTGGCACAGTGGGGCAAAGTGTAGCCAAACACAATACCAATTGGATTTAAGTTGTAATTACGATTGTTTTAATTATAGGTAAATATTTAATTATAAATAATTTACTTAGCACAATATATAGATTATCGCAAATGTTTAACAATATTGTGCTAAGGTGTAGATTAGATTTTTAATTATTTTATATATTGTTAGTGAGATTTAAACAATTTTAAACTTAATGTACATCTGTTAGTATTGCATTTTAAATCGTCTCAAATTTAATTTATGAAGAAAGTTATCGATATAAGACATAACTCAACTAAGTCGTTTATTAACACTTATGATATTATAATTTTTGATAGTATTGAATTTTTTCACAATATATTCATATTTAAAAACTACGATTTTTCTTAACTCTAATGTGCTTTCATCATACAAAACGCTGGCAACGGCATTAGCTTGCAAAATTCCATTCAATAATAATAACATTTGTTTTTATTCAGTATTTCAATAGCAATATTTTGACTACCAAGTGCATATTGAAAGATTTTATCAATGAAACCCAATTGTTGTGCTTAAATTGATGAATGCCTATCGACAATAGTGATTACCATAATAAAGCTACATACTGTTCAACAAGTAAAACAGTAGTAAAACTGATTATCATCATAAAGCGACATATGTAAATATTATCAAAAGTTGCTGAATGCTGTATTTGAATAGTGACAAAATCAATGTTAAAATTATACGATTTTATGAATTGCGAATTTGCATGATAAGCATGAATAAAATAGAACTGGCGGTTTAAGCATGAGGTTTTTTTCAATCGCTTATTTAAATAATTAATTTGTGAAGTTTAGGTGCTAGTCACATTTGAACAGTGAGCTGATAAAATCTTATTGAGCAAATAAGTGGCTAACGAACGTTAGGAGAAAATATTTATTCAACGCAATTGAATAAAATATAAAATTTATTTATATAAAATTGTTATTTAATTATTTTCTTATATTTCAAATAGAATTATAAATAATATTATATAATATACTATATAATATAAGCCAGAGTAACTGAAGCCTTCAGGCTGCATGAGTTTTTAGCTGTTTTGAAGCAATTTAATTCGTTTTGTTATTAATTAAATTTAATTTATTCCATAAATATTAAATATATTTTTTTGTAAGTTTATATTTTAAATAGTAAACGCGAAACACTTTACATTTATTTATTGCGAATGGTTTCAGTTAATATGAATTATAAAATTTTGTATAGAACTTGTAACATAATTGCTGCAAATGCACCTAACGCATCAGCTACAAATCGCTTTAGAACCACTGTGCAATGCCTGTTCCGTTCATTTATGCACGACTGACTTTGTTTTCACATTCACACGGTACCCGAAGCCGAAGCGAAGCCGGAGCCAAAGCCGGAGCCAGAGCCATAGCCAGACCCCAGTAAATGTTGTTGTTGCCTTGTCCAGCTGAAAGCCGTTTTGGGCGCAGTGACGTAGCCTTTTTGTTCGGGGGCAGCAGCTGCACCTGTTGGCTGCTATTGTGACCCCTTGCGAGATGCGACTAAGACACTGGGCTCGGCTTGTATGCATTTCCGTCCTGGCGCAGGCGTCGCACCGTTGCGCTGTGCGAGTGTGGGAAAGGGCTTATAAGAATTTCACTTGGGTTTATTCGGGTTTTGGGTTTTGGGTTTTCGGGTATGATTATTGTTGTTGTTGTTATTTTTGTTTCCTTTCTTGTGATTTTGTTCGTTTCGTTGTTTTTGCTGGTGCGGCAGCTGTTATTATTGCTACTTGTTCGCCTGTTTGTTGTCATTTATAATCAAGGCTCGACTGCGCTGGCGCTGATAAGTTCATTTTGGGCCCGTAGCCCTCGGCGGATTATGACATGTTGTTCACACGCTCTAGGCTGCTGTCAGAAGAGGCCGATCTAATAATAAGTATAATGAGGCCGTGACCTGATTCCACAGAAAATCCTTTCGGTTCTGAGTTTCCCACAAAACGACGTTGTTATTCTTCATACGAAAAACAAGTCAGCCTGCTTGAAACGCAGTTGAAGTTGGAGTTGGAGTTGGAGTCGAAGTCTAGCCTGTTTCGCTTTCTACTGGGGGCCAAAAAAGCAACAAACTCGTGCCAATCGCGTGCACACCGCACGCCTGCCAGCCACATCTATGGAGGGAGCCACCGTCTCTCGCCATCGCCATCGCCATCGCCATCGCCAACTCCATCTCCATTTCCAACGCTTTGCCTGCCATTAATCTTGAACTCTGCCTGGCTGTTGCTGTTATTGCTGTTGTTGCTGCTGCCCCGCGAATTTGCCCCCAATCAGCGCCTAGCTTTGAACTGCACGTTTGCTAAATTGAAAGCGACTTTGACTCCATCGCTCCGACTATGACTGCAGCAGCAACAACAACAACATCAACAATCACTAATACGCCTGCAACTGCAACTTCGACTTGAACCGAGCTGCGCATGTGCCTGCCTTAACGCCTTATTGGCGGACAACCGGACGGACGGCAGACAGACTAACGCTCAGTGTCTTTGGGCTTTGTGCAGTTGTATACTCTATCCAGCAGCTCAAGTCGGTGTGTTATGAGAAGCTCTTTGTGAAAATTGTACAAGCACTGAGAGAAATAACGCACTGAGAGAAATATCAAGAGTTTTCGTACTTACATTATTTATTATTATTTATTACATAAAATTTTTCCTAGTGCTACAAGTACAAAGACTTATAATTTACAGCACTAGTCACATACAATGTTGAGAAATTACATACATCTTAAAATTCTAAATTTGTATATTATATATATATGTTTAACATTTAATTCAGTACATGTAATTATTTGGTTTAATTTGTTGATTCTAAATATTTAGATAATGTGATTTTAAAACTTATTGCGCTCTTTATACATTTAACATTTAAGGGTAACTGATTCCAAAGTCTAACAGCATATACGAAAAAGTGGTAATTACATTTAGACAATTTGTATTTTGAGGGTATTATGTTACGTGTCCTTTGTGAATTATTAAATTTAATTTTGTCAAATAGATACCCAGGCTCACCAGTAGATATTATTTTATGTAGTAGAATGACCACGCGGAGTGCCATCCATGAAGAAAGGCTTAAGTTGAAAATGTTTAAAGCGTGATGCGATATATGATCAGTTCGTTTTATGTTATATATGTATCTAGCTATATTGTTAAAGGCCACTTTAAGGCGTTGTTGACACTCAGCACTGCAGCTAGCATACACTTCGACACCATAAAAAAGGCAGGGTATCAGGCAAGATTTCGCTACTAGCATTCTGATATTCATTGGTAGGAAATGCTGTGTTGTACTTAGTTGCCTAAGTAGTCCGTATGTCCGGCCAAGATTTTTATTTACATGATCAGTCCAAGTAAGTGATTGGTTTAAAGTGAAACCTAGGTTGCTTACTTTTTCAACATATTCTATTGCCATGTTACAGATTAATAACTTGGGTAGGTTTTGGAAATTCAATGGCTTTTTGTATACTATGAGGCATTTGGATTTGAGCGGGTTTAAACATAATCCATTTCCACTTGCCCAATCACTTATCACGGAAAGTTCACTGTTGCAGACATTTATACATTCATCTATTAAGTGGACTGGACGACTAACGTAGAATTGAACATCATCAGCATACATATGCACATCACAATTAGACAGAACATTGGGGAGATCATTAATATATAAGGAGAACAGTAAGGGACCAAGAACTGAACCTTGAGGCACACCACGTTTTACATTTACAAACGATGAACAGTCAGACGATGTCACAATGGCTTGACGCCTGTTACATAAATACGAACTTAAAAGACTTATTGCAGAGGACGAGAAATTATACATTCTACTTAACTTAGTGCATAATATTTCGTGGTTCACTGTGTCAAAAGCCTTGCTGAAGTCAAGAAGCGTAAGAAAAGTAACTAAACTATTGTCAGTCTGAATTCGAATGTCGTCCGTAATTTTAATCATCGCTGTTAAGCAGCTGCGTTGTTTTTTGAATCCAGACTGTTTGTCGTTGGGGACGTCATTGGTAGAAAGAAATTGATTCATTTGCTTTGCTATTAATTGCTCAAAGACTTTTGACAAATAAGGAAGTATCGAGATGGGTCGATATTCCCCATTTGGTTTGGGTATTGGCATTATCTTAGCCACTTTCCACTCATCCGGAAAAATTGAGGTCGTAAATATGGTATTGAAGATATGGGTTATGAAAGGGACCAACTTGGGTAGCAATAATTTTAAAAATCTCGGATTGATCTCATCAAGACCTGTGGCATTTGATTTGACTTTACAGAAAGACATAAGAACTTCACATACATTTACACAAGAAAAACTAAAACTAATATCACAGTTAATAGTACTCGAGGAGTCCAGGTACATATTATTTGTAACTTCAGGTACAGATGAGTGGGCAAATTTATGATTCAACTCATTAAGGTCAACATCCACATTTTGGACAGTTTGCTGTCTGCCAACCCCGAGGGAGCGGATCTTGTTCCAGGTTTGACTAAAGTTTATAGCACTATTAAATGATGTCAGGTAGTAATTTCTTTTGGCAGAAGTGATTAAATGCATTACATTTTTCCTTAAATTCCTAAATTGCACATAATGATCAGTCGTTTTGTATCTAACCCACTTAGCATACGCTTTATCACGCATTAGTATTGCACACTTTATTTCATTGCTGAACCAAGGTTTTTGCTGTGGCTTAACTATTTTGCGACGAAGTGGGACACATTTCTTCATTAGATTAAGTATATTTTGATTTATCAGTCTAAGCTGCAAGTCAGGTACAGTAATGTGGTAAACTCTACTCCAATCTAATGAATTAAATTCTAAGTTCAGCGTTTCATAGTCAATACGTTTAAAATCATAGTAAAATATGGGATTGTCAGTAGTGTCAGGGATAAAATCGTACGTCATAAAAATAAGGTCATGCTTTGAAAAAACAGGAACAGAAAGTTGATCATATAACATTACATTACATTTAGTGCTAACAAAAAATAAATCTAAAAGCGTATTACTTGTCTCAGTGTAATGTGTGGGTGTAAGCGTATTGACTAAATCTAGGCCAAGCGCCAAAAAACAATTGGAAAGGCTACAATCACACAATATATTACTGTTGAAATCACCAGCAATTATAATATTTGTGTATTTAATTGTAAGAGAGGCGAGCAAATTAAGTAGATCCGTGAAATCAGTTGATTTATTAGGGCGATAAATGCAACCTAAAAGCAATTTATGGCCATATTTAGAGCTCAGTTCAAGGAATAAGTACTCCAAAGGCGAATCAATAGATTGCTTAGAAATAATTCTGGCTCTAAGTTTTTTACTGACAAATATCGCCACACCCCCTCCATGAGTTGTCCGATCAGAACGAAACACATTATAGGTATCACAGGCAATTAACGAATCACATAGATTAGGTACAAACATTAAACTTTTTCAATGATCCAGAAATTTCTTAATTAGTGATTTTTATTAAATATATGTACGTTTGCACTCCATAGATAAGAAAAATAATAAATATAATATATTCACATGAGTCAAATAAATTTTTTTTTATTGAAAACTATATTGTATAATCTTTCAAATTATAGTATTGTATGGGAAGAAGTAGGAAGTGCAGTCAAGTTTTAGCTGATTGGTAGGGTATTCTCATGTCGTTTTTATGACAAAGCGTTCCGTTTAGCCTTTTTTGAAGCCACAAACATCCATGTGGCTTTTGGTTCACACGGCAGGCGACCAAAGAGGTAGCAAGGCAACTGGCAACTTGGCAACAAGGCGAAGTGACAGCGGGGGGCAGCTTGGCGACTTGGCAACACGGCAACAAGTTTTGAAAAAAAGTTAGCGTAAAGCTTAAAAAATATGCTTATATATGACAAGCAATTAGTGTGCATTGAGGTTAGTTGAAAATGGCATTTTGGTGCGCTCTGTGTGTGTGTGTGTACGTGTATCGGTGTATCTGTGATTTTGCATGCGATTTGATGCAACAAACATTGCTCATACGACACGTGTGACAACAATGTTGAAAGTTAAGCCAGCTTGAAAGCTAAATAACAGCTCAGCCTCAGCACTATTCGATGTCAGCATAAATGAATAACACAAACAGCTAAGCTGGCATCAAACCCCAAACACAACCGGCTAACGGAAGTCATGGGCCAAAGACAAACAAACAACTGACAAGAAGTAGACGGAGAAGAAGCAGAGGGCAGAATACAGAGGGATTCTGCAGCATCATGGGAACTGCTTGGGCCAGCAAAAACGCAAAAAAGCACAAGTGTCATATTGCTGCGATGGTGATAAATAAAAAATAAAATTAAAAAACAGGCAACATTTTATACACATAGTTGTCTGTGTGTTCCAGTGTTGCCAGATGTTCAGTGTCTGCTTAAACTAGATTCTAAATGAAAATAAGCTAAAGTTAAAGCTAATAATATAAGAAAATATGCAGAAAAATAAGCTAAATTCAAATAAAAGAAATTATACAAAACCTTTGGGGTGTGTAGGTTTTATTTAATCGTTTACGTATTATTTTAGCGTTTTTACAAACTTTACTTTCTTTTGATTTCATAATTTCAAATTGAAATTGTCGGCAATATACATACATGCATCATCCAAAATATCGATGACACAATCGATTAGAAAACAAATTCACGATAAAATCCCAGTAACATTCCTCAAAATAAAGCTCCTATCATATAATATCTTGAAACATTTCGAATTTGCGAAATATTTCGTTAAAGTCCCGAAAACATTTATTGCCAGAATTTACATTTTAATACCTTATAGATTTATGGCTATAAGTTATTTGCAAAGCTATTCCATTTTCAAATATGGTGGATCTAGCCTGAAATAAGATAATCTGGCAACACTGGCGTGTCCAGCTGCTGTAGTTGAGATCAGCGAAAAAGCGAAGAGAAAAACAAATCTTAGAACGACAACCGGATGTTGGAGTTTATTGCGCATGGCACGAAGGCGACAACTATGCAAAACTCTTTTTTAATATTATTTTAATTCTTTTTTTTTGGTTGGTTTGTTTGTTTGTTTTTTTTATTGTAGAAACCCTAGAAGCTGAAATTGCTACGCTTAATCGATACGCTTCAACGAAATACTAGCCACTTAATGTTGTTGTTGTTGTTACTGTTGCTGTTGTTGTTGTTACAGTTGTTGCTGCTGTAGTTGTCGCAGTCATCATCATCAACCAAGCATGCGACATAATTGCGCGAGTTAAAGCCCCCCAAACAAGCGGCAGCCACAACAACAGCAATCAACAGCAGCAGCAACAGCAGCAGCAGCAGCAGCAACAAACAACAGCAACAACTACAACAACAAACAACAACAACAAGCAGCAAAACATTTCAGCAATCCATCGGATCGCATCACAATCCAGCCATCCGTCCAACGTGTGGGAAACACACGACAAATCTGTTTCCCACGGTCTCGTAAAGTAGGCACAACACCACACACACACACACACACACACATCATACACTCTCAGCCGCAGTGGGCTCCCATTTGTGCAATGTGCGCCAGTGTGTGTGTGTGTGTGTGATTAAGAGCGGGAGAGCAGCGCACCAAAGAGCCAACGACAACGACAACGACGAATAGGAGCAGCCGCTGGGAGCAGCAGCGCAACTGCTGTCATCATTGACAATAAGTATGACATGGAGCGAGAGCGGGCAGCGACGCCGACGTAGACGCCAAAGCCGACTGCACACTGAGAGCCACGCGCAGTGGCCCATTCTCATTTCAAAACCGAAGCATCCAAAATGTGCCGACTTCGGCTCCCTCAGCTCGGCAAATCAATTTTTTTGAAGACGAACGCGCGCCATCGCACGATCGCTCTCCCATGCTCTCTCATGCTTACGCTCAGCAGTGCTGCTGAGTACATTGAGCACATAAAGTGGCGCAACATTCAAATATAGAGAGAGTACAGTGGGGCAAGTGAAATTAACAACAAGCTCAATCAACAAAAATGCAATTTATTTATCATTTCTTATTAATTACAAATTATGCCGAGTTTGGTAAATGATAATATTTAATTTATTTACAAAACTTTATTATAGAGGTACGTCTATGTAAATATTCTTAAATTCCGTTATATCAGTATTTTTTGCAAAACTCAAAACATTTTTGAAAACCACAAAATACATTGCATATTTTTAGGAGCACAGCATATTTCAAGATCCTTAGAACTCTAGATATTTATAAAAGGGTTTACCAAGCTAAATGTACATCCCCGCTGGGAATAGTGTTTGGTAAAAATCACACAATTAGTTAATTTGTTTAAATAGCAATCATTTTATGCAGTTATAAATAATCGCTTTATATTATCCTTGCACCCAAAAGTATGCACCAAAATATGTAAATAAATTCCTTGATACATTCGAATTCGATTTACACACATTACATACTATATTTCAAAGGATATTAACATTTTTGCATGCTTACATGATATTAAAATTTTAAAGCTAAATTAGTATGGAAATACATTTTGAAAAAATGTTAATGTATACTTTTTTATGATATCTATTAGCTGTGAACTTGAAACTTGTCAATATTTTATAAACGAGCCTGAGATTTTAAGTTGATTGGTGTATAAACTAAAACACAAATAGTTTTTCCAAATAACCGTAAATGTAAATCTAGATCTAGAAGTTTCAAATTTGTACAAACATTGCTTGTTGTCTGAAGTTCTAAGCACTAAAATCTAACTAAATATTTGACAACTTCATTAGCTTGGACTTTTTGGCCAACTTTGGACCACTGTGCGCTGCTGGTAGCTTGCCAACCCCAACCCGACCCGAAAACCTGTGCATGCAACGGTCTTCACAGTAGCCTCTCTTTGTGCGCGCGCTGCCGAATGCCGCTACTGAGCAGAGACCGAGACCGAAACCAAGACTGAGACTGAGACTGAGATATCTGGGTATGAGTGTGAGTGCGAGCATGCAAGGGTATGTGTGAGCGATCATGCGGGAGCTCGGCTCCGTAGGGAGAGCGTCGTATAAAAGTCACGTTGGGAACTTGTTTGCCACTCATTTCATAAACGTGCCGCCTGTGGAACGGAACACGCAAAGCGCGCGACGCCTCAAGTGCGCCTATTGCCCCTCCAACGTTATCGTACCAAATCGACGTGATAATAATGTGCGCCTAACACAACAACAACGAAACAAATCTCGAAATTAAACCAAATAGATACAAACGGGATAGCAGGAGCCACACAAACATGGTCATGGAGATGTCCAAGACGTATCAGTACCGCAAGGTAATGAAGCCGCTGCTGGAGCGCAAGCGACGGGCACGCATCAACAAGTGCCTGGACGACCTCAAGGACCTGATGGTGGAGTGCCTGCAGCAGGAGGGCGAGCACGTGACCCGCCTGGAGAAGGCCGACATTCTGGAGCTGACCGTGGATCATATGCGCAAGCTCAAGCAGCGCGGTGGCCTCTCGCTGCAGGCCGTCGGTGGTGGCAATGTTGCCGCTACTGGTGGTGCTGGTGGTGCAGCCGCTGCCAACACCAGTGCCGCCCACGTCGAGTCCTTTCGATCCGGCTATGTGCATGCAGCCGATCAGATTACACAAGTGCTGCTGCAGACGCAGCAAACGGATGAGATTGGCCGCAAGATAATGAAGTTTCTATCCACGCGTCTAATTGAGCTGCAAACCCAATTGCTGCAACAACAACAGCAGCAGCAGCAACAACAACAACATCAACAATCTGTGCCCGCCGTCGGCTACGCCTCAGGACGCTTGACCTTCCCGCTGCTGGGCGGCTACGGCGCCGCAGCGGCCGCTGCCAGCTACAGCGCCTTCCTGACGGGCAAGGACGAGCTAATTGATGTGACATCCGTGGATGGCACGGCGATATCCGAAACGGCATCAGTCAGCTCACAGGAGTCGGGCGCCTCGGAGCCGGTCTGGCGGCCCTGGTAATCAAGCGTCGCCAGTGCAACTATAATTTCTAGATCCTATCTTTAGTACTCCAAAACGGCTATTAACCAAGGGCCAACAACTACAAAAAGCAGCAAAATCAGTTGTCTTCCAAAGCAAAAACAAAATCAAAAGATCAAAAACAACAGCATACAGATTGTAGCAATAATTCTACAATTTGTTCAACTGTGCATTGTTTGATATTTTGTATTGAATATTTAAGTATTAGATTTTAATAATTTTGTATAAATTTTGTATTTCAACTGTGATATAACTAAAGTACGTGCGGCGATTTCAATTTGATGTTGATTTCCGTAAATTCCTAAATAATATTTGCTAAAGTTCTGCTAAAATGTTATTACTTAGAGTCTATATATGGATATAACTAAATTAAGCTTTAAATAATTTTTAAATGTTAATTTATGAATAAACAAATCTCTTAAAAGTTTAATATTCTCCATATTTTTAAATACCAGGGTTTTATCTCTAAATGATATTGGGGTATTTCTATACATAACTATTATGCAACATTTTATTCATTAAACATTTCCACATAAGTTGATGTTTAGGTATTTTTTAGAATCTTGCCTTGATTTCTAATTATAATTTACGAATGAAAGTGCATATGAATATTATAAAAAAAAGTTTTCAAAATTATAAAAGTATTTATTATATGTATGAAGATTATTTTCGAAAAGTTTTTAACACAATATTTAAAATAGCAGGAACAATTTTTAATGTTTTCTTAACTTTATGAGATGAAAAGTTAAAAATGGCTAAATAGTTCATAATTTAACAATTATGGTGAGTATCGAAAAATGTTGAAAACAAATACTGTAGGGCTTAATTCATATGCATCTCAAATTCAATCAAAGAATATGATGCCAACTGTTTATCTATAGATATGAAAAATATGTGCCGAGTGTGCTGTCAATGTGATTTTGTTTTCAAGCAGCATATCTCTCAACTCCCAGAGGGGTCTCATTTCACAAGTGATCTACACACAGACACACAAAAGCACGCTCGGCTTTTACTTTTATCAGATGAAGATCTTCGACCGGCGGCAAAACCAACAACATCAGTAGCGTATCAAAAGTTTGCCTTCAGACAAACAATTAAGAACTTGTAGCTACTGTAAAGTGATGCAACATTCGATAAAGAAAGATATGTAAATAGACACACATTTACAGCAAAGTAGAAAACCAAATAGAACAGACAATATTATTGCAATAAAAATATATATTTATATACTTTATTATTTATTATTTAAAAAGAGAATTTTCCTACAATACCCGTATGCACCAACTTATATTAAAAACCAATATACCCAATCATACCCTTCGGTTAACTTTCGACTCTCTACGTTAGATGGCGCTAATATATATTTGGTTCTGATCATTAAAATTTCAGCCTTTTGACATTTGCTATTGATAAAGCCTAATTACATTAAATTAAAAATAAAAATAAACAGTTAAATTAAATCAAAAACAAAGAGATTACACAGAATATCAACGTATCTTATTTAACGTCCTGAAATTGGTTTCTGTGGCAAATTTGTACGTTATAAACCTCTTTATTGGGCATCCAATTGGTTAATGACTTGGTCTTTGCTTTTTCGTTGATTGGAACTGAAACTGGATGCCGCAAACAACCCCTAAAACCATAATTGGAAGCTGTTGCTTTCACTCTGATTTTTACCTGTAGACAGGTAGCAAAGGCAAATGGGTACACAGGACTGCCAGGTAGACCACAGACAATGTGATCAAGAGCCGATTAGCCTGTCACGCTGATTAACCAGAATGACAGCTAAAAATATATATTTTTTTGTATAATTGCAAATTAAAATAATTTTTAAGGAAATGAGAACAAATAGATGGTTTTTTTTTGTAAATTGTATATATATTTTCTTTTGTAGGTATATTATTAAAAATTTATCACAATTTTAAAGCTCAGTTGTGCGGCGACTTGGCTGTTAATTTTGCGAAGTTGATGAAATTAACAGAAGACGCGTTTAAAGCAGGAAACCGGAACCTCAAGGGCGCCAAATGGAAGACATTGTAGTGGGTTGCGATTTGTGATCTTAGGCTTGCACCCAACGATCCTGGAACTGAGCGACGGCGATTTCATTGGAGGTGCTGCAGTAGAGAGGCTCGATGAGATCATTGTCGGCTGCCAGGTCGGAGGCGGCGGTCCAGAAGAAGGTGCCATGAGCTGTGCGCACAAAATGGACGGGAACTGTGGGCAATTGCTCGATGTCGTAGTCCTCCACTTCACAGGAGGCGGATAGGCGTTCGTTGGCTTCATTCTCGTAGGACTCGAGGGAGATGGCGCAGCAGGATTTGTTGATGGATTCAAGATCAGCATTGCGGCTGTTCTCAATGGATTCCAGGGATTCCAATGAGTTGGCCTTGTGTGTGTTCTGCAAATTTTGCTGCTCCTCGACTTGCTGCTGCTGCTTGAAGATTTTCTTTAGCAGCTTCTTCACGCTGTAGCTGGCTTTCTTCTGAGACTTGACGATGTTCATTTTGGTGTTCTCGTTCTGGCACATTTTTGTGTAGAGTTTGAAATTTGTTTTGTAGCTGAGTTGTTAGCTGTACGAAGCGCAGTGCTCGAATGATGTCTGATCCTCAGAAACGACGCGCTTTTATACCCTGCGCAGGACCCTGAAACCCAAGCCGAGCCGAGCTGACAAGCAGGTAGGGGCAGGGTAGCGGCAAGGAGAGGACGGAGCGACAGAGAGTAGGGACTGACACCAGAGTGTGGGAAAGTACAAGGATACGTGCACGAAACAAAACAAAACAAGTAAACCAGAAAAATCCTGAACTCACACACACGCACACACACAGAAAAAAACGGCAGGTGTGTTTTGAATGCGGACAGCCGGGACGGACCTGCCTGGCATTAACCTGCATGCGTTGGAGTATGACGGCATGTCATGCGGCACTGCTCGCACCTGCTGTGTGTGCATAGCAATTTTATCCTGAGCCAGGATCGTGAGAAGCAAGACTTTCTAGCAGTTCCCACAGTTTTTCGACAAGAGGATCCTTTTTCTGCATCGAATCTCTTTTTTTTTGTTTTTTTTGTTTTTGTATTTCGTATTCTGCTGATCACTTTTGGTTTTTATGTGCTCCTCCAGTTGGTATCCTTGTTGTTGTTGCCGTTGTTGTTGCCTGGCAGCTCTTTATGCACTTATCTCATAGAAATCCCTTTTTGGTTTACTCGGGCACTTCGAACACGTGTGCATCGAAACGTGGGAGAATATATTTTCAATTTGAACCGTTTCACAAACAATTAATGGCCTGACAGTGCCGGGGCCCAGATCAACTAGTTGAATAGGTTTTTTTCGGGCTCAAATTTAATGCGCTGTAATTTGAAATTTATCGACAAAAAAACGTAGAGAATTTCTCAAGGCGTTGCCCAAACGGAGCGAGAAAATAAAAGAGTAGGATCGTCAAGGGAAAGCTGAATATAATAGAACACCAAAAACGTGTCAGGCATTCGTTAGTGCTAAGCAAAGGAGTTGCTTTTAAATTTTATCTTTCCTTCTCCTTTTGGATGGCACACAATTAGCAGACGGCTCCGAGCATGTTGCCCCCTCTGTCCTTTCACTTATTTAGGGGCACTTTGTGTGCTTCCTGGCGGAGCATGCGCAGCGGTACGCCAGCGTTTGTTTGTCCTTTTTTTCTTCGCTCTCGACTTGGGATCGGTCGCAAGTTGGACACGTGATGGCGCGTGAGGCGTTGAGCCATGGGAACTATCAGTTCTTGAAAAGGTCTCTTCTACTTAATGGATTACCTTTGAACTGGGCCATAAATATTTTGTATCCTCATCTTCTTTGGAGCTACAATTCGTTTTTTATTCTGTACTTCGTTTTTTTGTGTTGGGACAAATTAAGATTCAAGCCTGAGTGAGAATTTGTAGGCTGGCGTTAACAGTTCGTTTGGGAATTGTTTTGCAGCTACAAAATCTCACAGATGCTGCCCATGATTATAAGGTTCACTTATTGTTATTATTTTAGGCTGGCCGAGCTCTTCGCTTTTGTGAACTCAACCCAGAGTTTGAAGTTGAATTAGAGCACACAATAATCTATTGATTTGTTGTGTGCGTGTAGTAATAAATAGTGCAATAATTATTTGAAGAATAACAGGAAGGGGAGGAGACAAGCCTTTTTATAATTTGAGTTTGTTATTTTGTGCTAATTCGTTTATAAGGTATTTTAAACAAATTATAATAAACCGAGACTAAATCATTCTATAGCTAGCATTCTAACCCTTGAACCCTTTAAGAAACAAATAAATTAAATAAATCTTTAAATAAAAACTCTACCAAATATCCTTCTATTTAAGCATTACATTTTATTATATATTTTACTAAATTTTTTTTTATAATCATGTACAATATTAATTTTATATTTTTTATGAATTTTTCCGACTATTTGGCACAAATATAAAATGGAAATTAATCTGAATAAAAGCTATATTATGAATTTGTAAAGTTATGTTTTAAAACACTATTTGTACGTAAAGTTAAATGTGGTTTGTTTTTATTTTAATTTAATTCTTATTTAAAATATATGGACGGGGCAGATCAGTGGGACTGAGGCTACAGTCGGACGTAACCGACAGTAGGAGACCCTTTACTTTGAGTCTATGTACATACAAACATAATCAAAGGCACACACACTAAGCTACCCGCGTATGCAAGGCACACCACCCCCCCTCTGCCTAGTGCGGCAAATTGTCCGTTCCATATTTTCGCTGTTTCTCATCTGATCGAAACAAAATTTATAGAGTCGATAGAGAATGTTCATAAACTAGTTAAATACCAAATTACAAATCAATAGCTTAGAAACTGTGGCTACAGCAGCTTTTTGCGGTTTACGGGGGAAGGGGAAGAGGTATCCAAAATCTAAAACAAACTCGTGCTGCTTACTGATTAGGAGAACCTAAATCCCAAATATGGTGTCTCTAGCTCTTATAGTTGCTGAGATCTAGGTGTTCATACAGACAGACAGACAGACGGACAGACGGACAGACGGACAGACAGACGGACGGACATGGCTATATCGACTCGGCTTGTCGTCCTGATCAAGAATATATATACTTTATGGGGTCTGCCACGCCTCCTTCTGCCTGTTACATACATTTCCTCTTTGCACTAAGTTAATAGACCCTTTTTACTTTTTTAAAGTAAAGGGTCTAAAAACAAAATATTACAATTTATTACAATTACAAATTTCAAAATATGTATCATATTTATATTTGTTATATTCAATATTAATATATCTATCAGGTAATTGCCGATTACTTTATCAGACAAAATTAGAAAAACAACAACTATAAAACACTATTTTTTGTTCATGATTTAAAACAAAAAGAGAAATGCATAACATCATTGCTGATCAATTCTGAGCTGAGTAGAACATTAGAAGGCGTGTGTTGAGCAGCATTTCATGGAATTACCATTAAAATTACGACCTTGACTTTGTTTTGGTCGACTCATCCTACCATATCAATATTATGTTCAATTGTGCCCAATCTAATTGTCCATCGTCCTTGCCTCAATTTATGCCTTTTATGTTGACTCATTCTACCAGCAATGGGTTTTTCATTTTGATGATGCACGTGCACGATCGAATAGGAAACCAAATTTCTATGGCAAACCAAAAACCAAAGAGCTACAAAAAAATAATGTTCGAAAAGCCCCGCTGGGGGTCTTTTAGAAGATACAGAGACAAACTATAAGATACACAGATAAGAGCTACCACTGTGACGGCTATTTCGGGCTACCGTAGTACCTTCTTTTCCTTAGCCCAAAACAAAAAATAAATAAATAAATACAAAAAATCATTTCCATAGAAATCTTTTGACCTGCTCTCCCGATGAACACGTGCACTGATTTCTTATCGTTAGGCGATCATTTAGGGTACAGCAAAATTGTGGATTAGCTCGAAACAAAACACGACTGAAAAGAAAAGTAAAAATAAGTAAAGAGAAAAAAATAAATATATATCAACATTAACCTGACCCCTCAGTTAACCTATTGTTAGCAAGTGTTTAGATTCCTGGCCGAAATTTTGTGAGATTCAGTCTGGGAATGGTTCTTTACAACCTGCGTCGCCTTGTTTGAACACGTGACGAGATCTCGTTTTTAAGCTCAGCGGGACGCACAGTTTATTGGTGTTACGAGGCCGTCTCGAAATCCCAGCGTCGCCACACTGACACGTCCCGGCATCCCAACACCATCCATACAATACTCTAGCAAGTGCGTAGTCCAACCAAAACCCATAGGTTTCCTCCTCTACGTGCGTAGTTGGTGAGCAGCTAAATTTTCACACATGTGGTCCGGGAAATATCCACAATGATTGGTGTAGGCGATCCAGTTACAGGACACGGATTTGCCACTAAACATCATCTTGTCTGGTGTTAACTATACATACCATTTTAACCATATTTCCGCTAGTTTTTTGGTCAACATGAACTTCAAACGAGGCATGCGAAAAATTCAACCGAATGTAACACAAGAAGTGACAACAACGATAACCAAACAAATATATGTGTTAGTATATTGATTGAATATATATATATCAGACAACTTCTTCTATACACTCAGCGAAACTATGCATTTATTTAAAATATATTTTTAAACAACTGACAATAAATAAAAAAAATTTTATCCCAGTGGAAAAGTTTGGTTTGAACAGGTATCAGACTTAAATTTCGAAAGAAAATTCCATTCAAATCCAATTCCGTTTGTAACCGAAGTATTTATTGTTATCTGTACGAAAATTATAATAGGTATTGCACTATCATATTTACTTTAAATATATATACAAATAACTCCTTATAGTACGTAAATATACTTAAAATTTTCTCCAAGTGCATCACATAAACTGGTGTGCAGAGTCATGTGTGGCTCTGTTAAAACAACAACAGATAAATATCGGAGATATAATTTGAATAAACGACCCACGCGTTGCCATCCTCGGGTTTCCTACCCTATTTTTCTCTGATGCTAAAATAACACAAACTCATACAAGGAATATAATAAACATAAAAAAAGAATCTGGCACACATATGTGGGGTCCTTTTTAGTCATCATATTACATGCGTACTTGTAGAACTTGGTACTTGACACGAGACAGTATGGCGTTTTTAAATTATCTTTTAGTTTACAAATTAGTATGCGTGATAGCTATGGATGCGGGAGGCAGTTCTTAGAAGAACACACATTGTTAGTTTAGGATCAGAGCCAGGATCACTTGAAGAGATGCATTGGCAAAGGAAGAAATCGAAACGCTTGCCGAACCGCCCATCACTCAGCGCACGTGCACTGCATAAAGGGGTTGTAATTACAGTTTAACTCGGTGTCGACGCCCTCCCTAAAAACCGAGCCCTGATCACACACAAAGACCACATACTAACCACACCAAGGGGTCCGAGCTGCTTTGCATGCAACACGTGCAACCTGCTAGGCGTGGACAGGTCTCAGACTTGTTTTAAAATTTTTTATTGTCTTTTACCACTCAGGGGCGTCGCTTGGCTCGTTGCAGCTAAGGTTTCATGCTCATCCCAAGGTGCAGGGCTCTACCTCCTACTTCAGAGACCCCAGGGACAACAACAACCAAGTAATGCGCCTTTAACTCACAGGTTGGGGTGTTTGGTTGCCTTGACACGTTTGCTTTTCAGACCAGCTTTAAGAGAGCTCATAATAAAACAAAAAACCCGAAAAATGATAAGATATCTATTTATATATACATATTGATCCCTTTTCACCTCTTTCTCTCAAACTCAATTTCTAATTTCCACTTAATCCTTTTAAAACAAATTACCAAAAATGTTTGGAAAAGAATTCCATCACCGGCTAAAGATAACATATTTCACCCTATTGGATTTTATTTTCAAAAATCTTAATAGCGTCCTATATAAGTATTTAGGGCATTAATGAGGATTGCATCTTGTACAGCGAGCCAGACAAGGCAATTCGTCAAGATTTCAAAGTAATTTAGACATGTCAAACTAGAGAAACTACGATACCATTATCTTTAAATCATTGTTAAGTAATATATCTATGTATTTATACAAGTACATATTAAAATTGTATATGGTTATAATACAACAAAAAGATGTTTGTTCAGTGTGAACTTATTGAAAATGCGTTATCAAGGATTTTATATTATAACTTCATACAAATGCAAGTATTATTAATACCCATATATTAATTGAAAACCAAAACAAAATATATTTTGAAATCGGCTTAAAACTTTAAAATTTTAAGTACAAATTGATATTTTTCTCAATAAAAAAGGAACAGAAATTGTTCAAATAGACTACAAATTCAATTGTTTTTTTTTTAATATAAATGTATTGCAAATAAAAATCATAAATATGCTTATTGGTATAAATATGTTCATTTCTTTATTGGAATTTTTAGCAACTTTTATTTAATCTAACTAATTCTTATAAGTCTAACCAGTTCATTTATATTTTCCAACTATTTAAAATTCTATTTAAAATTGCAGTGATTATATTTATCGACACTATCTGAAGGGTTAAAACAAATTAAAAACGCAATTATTAATTATTTTTTAATTTATAGTTTTATTACTATTAAAGCCTTTTCATGTTTCTTATTTATACATATAATTTTTATTCTACTGCTTATTTTTATTAAAGCTTTTAATCTAATTATTATTAAAGCATGGAAGATTGCTGAATAGCTTATCAGTTACTTAAGTTAAGGTAAAGCTTGTTCCTATCACAGTTTACATCGAAACAATTGGAAGACATGATTCGTTGTTCTAATTGGAGTTGTAGTTGGAGTTGTAGTTGGAGTTGTAGTTGGAGTTGTTGTTGGAGTACTTCACCAGGGACGCCACATGGGAGCATCAGCTGCTGGCTGAGGACTGGGAGCTGCCTCAGATTCCTCGATTTCGCTGTGATAGCCTGAAGATGCAGGACTATTGGGACGACTTAGGGCAGCGGAGGATTCACTTTTTGTGCTCTGCTTTTGTTGGTCTGCCTGCAGCATGCGCTGGAACTCAATGCCCAGATGAGTCATCACAGTTTTGCCCACATTAACGTCCAACGCCGGAGTGCAGGCCATCACACGTGAGATCTCGCTAACGGCATTGATATAGCCATTCTTGAAGCTGTCCAGGGGTTTTAGAGGCGCCTGCGCCTTCTGGCTGTTGAGCTCTTTGCGCAAAAACACAAGTACTGACTCCATCATTTCTGCTTTGTCCATATGTCGAATGGCGTTGTGTCCCTGGAACTCGGTCACAAGTGTCTTCAGCGAATCGAGGAGTTTGTTTACACGAGCTCGGCGCTCACGCTCAATCATCGGCTTCTGCACCTTCAGATAATGTTGGGATCTCGAAACGCTTGGCATTTTTAAATTGAGAAATACTACAACTGAAACTGTAGAGTTGTGCACGGCTTGCAGGATGCTGAGAGAATGGTGCTCTGCTCAACTGCAGCGTCGGCTTTTATAGGGTCCTGCAGGCTGCAGGCTGCAGCTAGGACCTGCTTGCAGGTAGGTAGAAAATATCTAGAAAAACTCAGTCAAAGACTCTCTCTCTTGCATTGCGTGGGAAAGGAAATCACTGATAGACCCTGGTCTCAGACAGCAACGGCAATAAATATTATAAGACGATTGTCTAGTTGCGTGTCTGTCGCATTGTGTGTGCAATTAAAATGCAGCCCAGATTACCAGAGAATAGTCTGAGACAAACAATTGGGCCCAAATCGCTATGATTGTCCCTTTTGATAAAAGCAAAAAT
>JAWNNJ010001189.1:0-48459 GCA_035045125.1 Hypselothyrea guttata | reverse complement strand
TTTTTTAGATTTTAAGCAATTTAAATAGATTTTTATTTAAGAAGCTGTACTTAAAAAAAAAAGTCTCTTAAGTTGGTAATTTCTGATTGTTTAAGCATCAACAGAAATATTAAATATTTTTATCATTGCTTTCTACTTTTAAACATTGGCATTTTTCTCAATGTTTTGCGCTGAGTGTAGTTTGATTTTCTCGCTCTAAAAAATATTATTTGAAGGACGAAATCTCTGCACTTGGCTTCGATCATGCAGACAATAATAAGAGTGCATAGTTGTAAGGAGAAATACTTATATATATATATATCTATATTGCCAGCACTTTTAAGCTTTACAAATTGCGAGTCAGGTAAGTGAACTTGCAGCAACTACAAAAACAATGAGCAGAACAATAACAACCAGCCCTTGCCAGTTGTTTGCACAATTTTCCCATTTTCCTTGGCTCTAGAGCAGTGTTTTTAGCTCCCAAAATTAGAGTAACTAGCCAACAGGGTATATTAGCTAACTAGGTAATAAAAGGTATAGGCGTAGTGCAATATATAATTTAATAAATATATTTTCAATAAATTGAAGCTGAGAATTCAGGCTCATCGTCTAGCAATGGGAGATTTTTAATAGAAAAATTTGGCTTTGGTCAGATAGCACTATTTCGAATGTTGCCTACATTCTCAGCAGTGATTTTAGAAATGAAAATTGTCAAAATTGTCTGCATATGTGATTAATTTTTAAAAAACAACTATTTGATTATCTTGAAAATACAAAATATTTTTCCAATTTTTCCAATTTTTAACATATTTTAGATTGAAAATTGGCAGGATATATAAGCTAACTCGCCAAACTAAAGTACAATCTAAATGTTTTGTTAAAATTATAATATTAAATATAATTTTTAATTATTATTTATAAACTTTTGAAATCAAACAAATTTAAGTTTATTTAAATGGTATTTACAAAACTTATTGGGCGTAGTTTAAAGCTTTCGAACTTGCTTATAATTGAAATTTATAATAAATATTTATACATTAAAAATTTTCATTTAATTTATAGGGTATTTAGATAACTTATTTATTTGCAGTTTGTTGCTCTGTTGTATTGTGATTATTGTGCTTTTGTGTTTTGTTTTGGCAACTGCAATTGCTCCGTCGTGAGTTGCTCTTAATTTGGGGTTGCCTTTTTTGGTCGGTATCGTTGCTTTTGGGGGCTTCCTTTGGTTCTTTGGCTTGAAAGTTTGCTTTTAATTACTCCATTTTCACCTTGCATATTACAATTTTCAACATTTTCATATTTTCATGTTCAGATTCATGCTCGCATTTGGCATTTTGTTTGCCTTTCTTTGCTTTCTTTCTCCCTTTTTCCTGACCATTTGCCGCTTGTGGTTTTGACACCGATTCTCAAGTTTTGCCAACATGTTTTCAGGCTATTTTCGTATTTAATTATAAAGTTAACAAACTTTTATGCCTTAACTCCCCAGAAATTGTACAAAAGTGCGAGAAAAAAACCAAAAAAATAATTTACTAAATTGGCAATTAATTAATTGTTATGAGCACAACATTTATAATATTGTCGTGAGTCATAAGACTAGGTTCGATTTAGCCCAATAATAATAATAATAAACGCTTGATACGCTTGATACGCTTAATCAAGATTGATTGAGAAACCAGGCAGAGTCTTAAAGTCACCTTCCATAATATGGGTATTACGGGTATTATATGTTAATCTAATCAATTCCTTTTTTTTTTGCCTGGCAACCGCTAAAATTATGCACCCAATGAATTAAGCGTCTATATGTTGTCTATTCTGTATTTTATTGTATTAAATTTATATTATTTATTTTATGATTTGTCAATTTACAACTTTGTTGCCCGCTATCAGATGACGTCAAAGAGATAAGCTCAAAAAACTTTAACTGATATGCAGAATTTACTGCATATTACGTTTCTAATTAACCAGAGATTTTGGCAGATTTTGGCGGTATTGATGGCTTTCGAATGTAACTTAACGCATTAAGGCCGCAAATGAGTTGATCTAATTGAGCCATTAAATGCATAGAGCGAAAATTCGATTATTGCTGCCATTTTGGCATGGGGCATGTGGCAGGTGGCAGGTGGCATATGGCAGCTCTATCACAATAAATACATAGATAACAACAACAACTCTTGGCAATGAGAGCGCCGAGTGGTTTTCATACGCTTCTTTTGACTACACAGAGAGAAATAATCTAGTATTCCTTAAATGAATTTATGAATTTCGAATTTGATAGCTTGATAAGTTCGAAATTGCCAAACAAACTTAAAATAAAATTAAATAAAATAATATATACAATAAAAATATTAGTTTTCTTTAGAGTAATTATTTTTACATATAAAAAATTATGTTATATATATTTAAATTATAATTTATAATTATATTTTATGAATTTATCAATATTTGCTTTATTTTTAGCACTTTTAAGAAATTCATAAAATAATTTATTATAAAGTTATAAAATAAATTATAATTTTGTTTCAATAAATATTTTGTTTTAATTATATTATAATTTTTAAAATAGTACTAGTTTAATAATTTTTATGCTTATTTCATACTTATATTGTTATTCCTAAAATTTTTTCGCTCTTACTTAAAACTTAATTTTGGAACGCAATTATTTCGCGCTGTGTACGCTTCTTTAGACTAGTAGTATTTGCCAACTTTCCCTGCTGTGACTCTGTGCATATTGCTCTTTCGACTCGGGGGTTCTATTCTTGGACCCTATGACTAGTTGTTTATGCCATGCGACTAGCTGCATGCAACAAAAAACATTAAAAAATAAAAAAAAACAAAAAAAAAACAACAAAGTCGGAGCATGCTTGTTAGAAATTCATTTTTGATTTAATAAAAAAATATTTTCCACCCAGCTGGGCAATAGAGCACTTTTCGCTAGAATTACAAGTGGAAAGTAATATGAATTGTTGCCCCGTAGAGACGCAAAGAGAGAGAGACAGACAGACAGACAGACAGACAAAGAGAGAGATAGATAGACAGTTGGATGGACAGACAAGTGCACAGAGCAGACTAAGTGTTGCCTTTTATTTTACTCAGTTAGCCGCAAACGAAATGTGTCAACTTGTTGCAAAATATTACAAGTTAAAGAAACCACACCCAAGAAAACTGTCTTTGACAGCCAGGGGGAAATGGAAGTGGAAGTGGCAGTGGAAATGCAGATCAGCATTCAGATGACGATGAGGATGAGGATGAGGATGAGAACCAAGAATCAAAAACAACAAGAACAGCAGCAGCCACAAAGCTGTCGGTTTTTTTTATGAATTCCCCACGTAGCCAAAGCATAAATTCTGCTGAGACACTGCAGGAATTTCATTTGATTAGTTTATTTATATTTGATGTGGAAAACTGTTTGTCCTGACTGACAGACGACTTACGATGAGAACTAGAAATCTACGAAAAAATCGTATACCTGATAAACAGAATACTATTAGACAAAAAAGAAGAATTTAATTATTTGAATTAATATATATTTATTATAGGTATAAAACTGTTTGTCCTGAGAGAAATGAGAACTAGAAATCTGAAAAAAAATTTACAAAAAATCGTATACCTGATTAAAAGAATACTATTAGCTAGACATTGAAGAAATTTAATTAAATTAATTTATATTTATTAGGCGAATAAAACGGTTTATCCTGACAAACTTACTGACTAATGATAAAAACTAGAAATCTACGAAAAAGTTCTATAAAAAATTGTATGCCTGATTAACAGAATACTATTAGACAAGACATAAAAAGAATTTAATTAATAAAATTAATATATATTTATTATAAGTATAAAACTGTTTATCCTGACTAACTTACTGACTAATAATAAAAACTAGAAATCTACAAAAATTCTAGAAAAAATCGTATACCTAAAAAACTGAATGCTATTAGACAAAAAAAAATTAAATTAATTAAATTAATATATATTTCTTAAAAGTATAAAACTGTTTGTTCTGACTGATAAAGATCTACAGATTAAAGATCTAAAATCTAACAAAACATATTTAAATTTTCAACTATTTGATAAACATAATGCTATTAGCACTTTGCCCAAACTTTAAAAATATCTCATTAGAAGTAGTTGGCCAAATAAATCAAAATTGCAGAGTTTCTGCCCACTAGTTTCAATAGAAATTAATTTAGAAAACAAAACAACAAACTTAAAAAAACACCTCTGTGCTTTTGCGCTAGATTTTTGGGGCACAACAACAACAAATTAGCATTTGTGTTGTTGTTGTTTTGTCAATTGATTAGGCTATCGGTGGCTTTGGCGTGCAATTGATTGAATCACGCACTCTATTTTAATCACAATGCAATTGCTATTTAGAGTGCCAGAAGTGCAGCAGATGCTGTTGTCATTTCAAATGCAACTGCCTCACTTCCCTTGCCACCTTCCTCTCCCTCTCCTTTCCTCCTAACCAACTGAACTGTGTCCCCAGGCCGACTGTCAATAAATCAATTTACGAAGCATCGACAGATGTGCACGTACGTAACGCAGCGTAAGGCAATTGCAAATGCCAAAACTATTTGGCACATAACATATAGTACTATATAGTGTACAGGGTATGTACTAGGTATACAGATACACTCAGAAAAAAGCAGCAAGAAACAAGCCTCAACTTCAAAGATTGAATCAAATCAAAAAAGATCTAAATTGATTTGAAGAATAGAATAGAATAGAATGGATTCAAAAATAAAATTGCATAGATTTTAATAAAATTAAAATGTGTTTTAGGACAATAAAGATTAAAAAGAAAGGCTAAAGTATTTAAAATATTCAAAACGAGCTTAAAATTCAGAAATTCTGAATAACAAGAGTATTACTTAAGGTGTCTTCCACCAAGAAGAAATAAAATTTAATGATTTATAAACAAATATGCCTAAATAAATATATAATTTAATGTGAGGCAAATATTCAAATCGTTTTAATCTTAAATAAAAGTACAATTAGAAACATGAATGAACTAGTTTTTTTCTGAGTGTATGCTGTGGCAAATCAGCTGCTGCCACATGGGGCATTTGGCAATTGTTGGCACGTTGATATGCACGCACAAATGCCTCGCATGCCTTTGATTTTGCCCGTCTCTCGATTTGCCATTTTATAAATATTTTTAATTTAATTTTAAGTGCACTGCAAAAACGTCGAGCTAAATAATTAATAATAATAATATCAAAATTGTAGACAAGTCAATGAACTGCGCACAAAGCAACACAACTGCAGCGCGTGTTTTTGCCCTTTCGCCATAGGCATATTTAACTAATATAGTCTATTAAAATAGACAGTTTGTCTGCCAGCTAATTGAGCGAGCAAACGGGGCGTATGCGCAATTCGCACGTTACGTATACGCAGTCTGTTACATGCGAAAATTAGCAAATGCATATTGATTTGCATTTGATTTTCATAAAGATAAATATACTTATTATATTCAATTTAGCAAGTTATTGTTTCAAGATTAGTTGATTAGATAGCACAATTATGACTAAAATTAAACTTGTCAATTTATGGATTTGTCGATTCTTTGATTTCATTCTCATCACCTTCATCCTCGAGCTCAGGGAACCAATCTTCTGGCACATCCTCTAGAAACTTTTCTGGCACATATTTTGTACGTCCCGCTGTCAGTTTTTTAGCTGTTCCAGGTATATTAATCAGCTGGTGTTGTATATGGTAAATCAGGCGTGAAACCAACTCCAAGCTCGCCTCCTGACCATGCTCCAGTTTGCATATCTTCTGCAGCGGACCCTTTGGCTGCTCCAGAGCTGGTGCAATGATCACGCTGAAGGCAAAGACACGCATGCCACAATGACGAGCAGCAAGTACCTGAAAAGAGCGCGTAGCGCGAGCTGTATGTGGTAGGTTGTAACAATTTGTAAGCATTCCGCTTACCTCCGGCACCAGCGACATGCCCACAACATCAGCGCCAATATTACGCAGAAATCTCTGCTCCGTGATGGTCTGAGCCGTCGGACCTCCCATGCAGGCATAGATTCCTGTGTGTATGCGTTTCTCAAAGCCTATCTCCAGAGCAAACTCCTGGGCTTTGGCTAGTAGCTGCTTGTCGTAGGCATTCGCCATGGGGGCAAAACGCTTGCCAAAGCAGAGTTCATTGGGTCCGACGAGGGGGCAGTTGCCCATCATGCCAACGAAATTGATGTGATCCCGAAGCAGTAATATATCGCCTTCATAATACCCTAAATTAATGGCAATTGCTGCATTGCTGAGGAAAAGATAATGAACTCCAACCAGCTTCATGAGGCGTACTGCCAAATTGGCAGTTGCCAGCTCCTTGCCCTCGTAGTTGTGATATCTTCCGAGCATGCCAATTACATTCGCACCCTGTAGTGTGCCCACAACGATCTGGCCCCGCATTCCCTTCTCCGTGAACTTGGGGAACTTTGGTATATCCTCATAATCGATCACAATCGGATTCTCTACCAAATTTAAAAGTTCCACTGTTGAGCCGAAAATCAAACCGTATCGGGGCTTTGCACCAGTTTCCCTTATTATAAAATCAGCTGCGGTTTGTATATCTCCTCGTGTATAGAGCGAACTCTGGGGAGTCGGTATAAATTTCTTGGGATTGGCTAGATCTTCTGCCTCCTGTTTGGCCAGCAGCTTTTTCAGATGTTTAATTTGCAGCGCCGTCTTAACGGCACAACAGTCTCGATTGCACATTCTGCCTGGGCCTCCGAGGGCCACAAAATATTTGGAATTTATCAATCGAAATATAATCGAAATACAATTGAAATATTATGCCATGACAGGGATTCCAACAATACTTCGTCGACACACGAATTCCAGAGCAATTACAATTTCTGGCGCTCAGCTGGACAGTTGCAAATAATTATGTATCTCGCCCTCTCCCATTTGCAGCTTACTTTCTCGCTTACTCTCTGCGGCAAGGCACAGCAGGTTGTTCTTCCAAAGGGGCAAGCTGTGATTTTCGATATGAGTTCAATCATGAAATGGGCTCAAAATGCAAGCAATGCAAATTCAAGCTTTTCAACGCAAATCGTAAAAAAAAACGAAAGTAAGCTTAGCAGTATAGTTTTATTATTGTGTATTTATTTTTTTGCTCGTATACTATATTTGATTACTTCATCCAATAATAAAACCAAGCTGATGTTCTAATACACATGGCAAAAAGCTGTTGTAAATTCCATGAAAGAGACGATGTTGTTTGGGTTTATGTGGCAAAGCCCTTGAACTAGCCCTAGCCATAATATGTGGCAGCTGTGGCAGTCGAAGCGCTTAAGCTCAATAAATCAGCGATTTCAGCGCGATGTCGACTTGTAATTTATCTCATCGCATGATTATAATATTTGGGTCTGTTGCGCTCCGACCCAAGAGGATAGAAGACTGAGGACAGAAAACTGAGGACTGAGGACAGAGGACAGAGGACAGCCGACAGGCAGCTGGGCGTAATGTTAACAAATGTATTACACAAAACCCAAACCCAAGCGCTAAAGTCAAGCGAGGCATGGACACTGAACGTGACTCTGAAGGCGGCAACAACAACAATAACAACAACAACATTTATTTGCTTGTAACTTAAGCAACCCAAATGACAATAACAAAGCGCTTGAAAGTTTTCTATTTCAGCTGTTGTTGTCGTTGTCGCTGTTACTTTGTTATTGTAAAATTAATAAATTTATGGGCTTTTTATAGCAACAACAGCACATCGCGCATGCTAAACGCTTCAGCGATTCACGTCCCAGACCGAGATCGGTTAATGAAGCCACAGCGCCAGCAGTGTTGCCGAATTATCGATAGTGAGCACTCGATATTAATCGATTAATATACGTATATAGTAAATATTTGCATATTATACAAAAATCGATGGAACGTTGCTGAATCATCGATAGTGAGCACTCGATATATTTGGCTTAGTATAAAAAAATCGATGAAACTTTGCCGAAAGTTCGATAGGGAGCAATCGATACTAATCGATTAACCGCTTTAAATTCATAATAATATTTGGCATATTATGCAAAACATGAAACAAGAAATGTTTAACATGAAACAAGACAAATGAAACATGAAATAAGAAGCAGTAAACATAAAACAGTCGATGATCGGTTTATTGCCCAACTATCGGTAATATCGATAATGCTATCGGTTATTTTGCCAACACTGATCTGCGCCGAGCTGAGCTGAGTCGAGCCCAGCCTCTTTCGGCATTAGCTGTTGACAGATGCGCACCCAAAACCAAGAAAACCACATGAAAACAATATTAAATTTGACTTGTGTCTGACAGACAAACAGACGGACAGACAGACGGACAGACGGACGGACAAACAGACAGACAGAGAGACTGATTGTTGCTGTTGTTGTTGCTTATTGGTTTACCCTATTAATTAGCAAAGAAATGAATTATAATAGCCAACATCAACATCAACAACAACAGCTGCCGCTGACAACGACAATTTTTCATATTGTTTATCAGCTAGAGCAAATGCATCTTGTTTATCCACATAAACACATACACTGAGAGAAAAAAACACGAATTCCGGTCTTGAAAGAGATATTATTTAAGATACAAAACTTAAAATAAATTCCTAAAAATTATAGATTTTTTTTTCAAAGATTTTGAAATTACTTTTTTCGAACTTCACTTAAGAATGCAATTTTTCTCTCAGTGCACATTCAATGCAAATGAGGCTTGCTTCAAAGTTTTGAGCAGATGAACCATAAACAATTTCGTTGTATTGTAAATTTTTCAAGTATAGCAAATAATAATACTACGCTGAGCCGCTGGCATTGAACATTGTGCTGATATATCACGCATACGCAGTGTGTGTGTGTGGAGGATCGAAGGGCCTGTTTTGATTTGTGATTTATGATTGTTTACATGTCGATTGCGAGCACGATACATGGAAATTTTACATTCAATTCTCTCCCCTTTTGTTTGCCGCCTGACTCATCGCATGCAATTAGCACAATGCAGCACAAAGAAACATTTTAAACAGCGAATTAAGCACAATGGCACTTTTATTATAAAATTATGCATAAAATTGAAAATTGCAAATAATAAAATATGAGAAATTTAAACACTTTCCATTTGAGAGGTGGCAAACTGTTTTTCGTTGCGGTTCTTAGTTTGGCAAGTTTGTTGGCGAAGTTTTTGCAACTGATTGCTGTTTGATTGGCACTTTTCATCTCAATGCCAAAAAATTGTTGTTTGCACTTTGAGTTTCTGCTGTTTTGCTTTGCCATTTGCAGAATTTTTTTAATATTTTGTACTTTGTCAAAGTACAAATGGTCTTTCGGGTTTGTGCAAATGGAAAAAGCAGCAGGGAACCCTACAAAATATGGATATACTTAAATATATAGACATGTAAATAGCTAGATCTCGAGAACTATTGGAGCTTTAGCTACCAAATTTGATATTAAGCTTCTTCTATAATATTAGCAGCTCTAGTTTATTTTAAATTTCAGATCTATTTAAGAGTTCCATGGGAAATCAACAAAAACCAAAGTAGCTAAGATATTCATACATTTATTTGCTCTAAAACGCAGAGAAATGCAAAAATTAAATACAAATTCCTCAGCTACCGATTGCTTCCGACTATATGTAAATTTTGAAATGTTTTCCTTTCCGCATTTTGTTGTTTCGTTGTTTCCATGTATAAAGTATGTATTTCTGTTTTTTTTTTTTTGGACGTAAGATGTTTGTTTTGTCTGTTGGCATAAAAATATTTCGACTGGCGGCTGTTTGCTAATTGAAGCTCTTTTTTTATTTATTTATTTATATATTTTGGCCACACTTTTGCGTTAAAAAAAATTGCACGCTCGAGTGGAAACATAATGGAAAATATCAATATTGAATTTGTTTAGTAAATTGTTAATTGTAGCACAAGAGCGCTCAAGAGGGTATTTATACAGCATATCATATATATCGTATAAGAATGAGGTGAGAGGTATATTTGCTTACTCATACCCTTTACCTTTGTCGTTTCAGTAGTGACAGTTAACGTATTGTAAGTTGGAAGTTGGGGAAATCCTTTCGCAAATACAAATGAAAACCTACGACCGCAGCTCAAACAACAATTATTCAAGCACAAGGACAACAGTTGCTGCCGAACAGCTGAGGAAAATCAGGAAATTCGCCCATCGCAGTCATACGTACAAGTGTCTAAATCATAATCCGGAATATCTGAATACCAATCGGAGTCGAAGCATCAAACTGAAAGATAACTGACACCTTAGAGGAAGCTGTATCTGTAGCTGTAGCTTCTGACTTGATCTCGGCGCCAAGTTCAAGTTATTTTCTCTGTGTTTTTGGCACCCACCGATCCGTTGTTTGTTGTTGTTGGCTTGGAGTCAACTTAATTGCCCCCGAAAACAAGTGAAAACTTCTCCGAAGTTTACCAGGAGAAACTGAGCAAGAGGGCCAAATCTAGATTGCGAATGACAACGGGGCCAAAACTGCTCTCTACTGGCTGTCCAACAAAAAACTCTCCAAGCTGACTCGCTGAACAAGAGAGGAGAAGAGAAAAAAAGAGAGAGAGAGGAGAGAGAGAGGAGAGAGAGCGGGAAACTGCAACTGAAACTTGTATTTTTTCTGCATCATATTTTATCAGTGAGTGGACTGCAGATACACACATACTCACACTCACACTCACACTCACACTCAGACTCACACTCGAACACAGAAGAAACACACCAATGTACTCGGCTGTTGATTATTACGCGGGAATGGGACAAATCGCACAAGATGTAAGTAAAATCCACAAATTTATACTTTGTTAAATTTTTAAATTTTATAAATAAATCTAATAATAAATCATAATTTCATTGGTTTTTCATTCATATTCAATCATCCCTTTAGAAATTTATAAATTAAGATTTACAATATTATATCGATATATAAAATGTTTTTAAACAATATTAATTTAATAATATTACATTAATATAAAAAAATAATAAATCCCACAGTTCATCTGTGTTAATTGTAAAGCTATTAATTTAACCACAATTCTTTACTTCTTTTACGGGTAATTCCATTTTTGTTAAACTTTGAACCTGCATAGCTTGGCTAAAACTTAACAAAATTCCTCGCGGTGTGTTTTTTTCTGAATGATTTGAAAGCAAAAATAAATTAAAAAAAAAAATTTTTTTTCAAAATTTTGCCAAATATTAAAGTTTTAAAAATTTTGAAATTTTTTGAAAAAAAAAAAATTTTTTTTATATTCTTATAATTTGTTCTTAAGCTATTGGTAGCGCCAAATTATGCATACAAGACCAAAGATAGACGTATTTGGTCAATAATTGTGGATTTTAAGGCCAAAAACTAACATGGTTCCAAGATGGATTTACGACCAATTTACGTATAAATATTGGGAATTTTAAATATACGCACACACAAAATATTCAACAAAATCAATAAATAATAATTGATGGAATAATATTCTGTATATTTCTGTGCAGTTCTTGGCCAATTGCATCCGCATTCATGATATTCATTTCACTATTCGCTACACTATTCACTTCACTATTCACTTAATTAAACGCCACAAAAACATGGTCAGGCCTTGTTGCATAATGAGTTGGAAGTCGGCATGTGGCATGGGGCATGTGGCACGGGGCACGGGGCACGTGTGAATGAATCAGCTAAATAGTTGCAAAGCGAATCAACATTATTGTTAGTTAAAACTTCTTGCTTATGTTGCCATTATTACTTGTTGTTGTCGATGTTGTTTGTTATTTGCTGTTTGTTGTTTGTTGTTTGTTGTTTGGTTTCATGCGCTAATTGAATTTCTGCAATTGGCTTCGGGGCATTTGCAGCGCACAAAGGGAGAATGTTGCAAGTTTTGCAAATGAAACCAGAGCCGAGCATAATGCATGCACTAATTAGAGACTGACAGATACCTTATGGGAGAATTAATTTACTATTAGTTCTGAACTCTTTACCACTCGGAGCAAACTTTAGCATAAATACTTTTTAATAAACGGACATAATTCAACTTTTGTTTGTTGTACAAAAAAAAAAACAGTAAGAAGAGTGTAGAGCTGCTACAGTCGGACGCAACCGACAGTAGAAGACGATGTACTTTTGTATTTCAGTAATATACATACAGTAGATAAAATTGTCTGTTGCATATCTTTGCTGTTCGAGAGTACTAGGTATTCATACGGACAGACCGACGGACGTAGCTAAATCGTAAGGCTATAGACGGACGTAATCGACAGTAGAAGACTATGTTCTTTTATGTTTCTGTAATATTATACTAAATGCCATTTGCATATCTGCGCTGTTCGCGAGAGCTAGGTTTTCCTACGGACAGACCGACGGACTTAGCTATATCGCAAGGCTATAAACGAACGTAACCGATAGTAAAAGACTCTGTACTTTTGGATTTCACTATATGCATACAGTTGAGAAAATTGTCTGTTGCATATCTTTGATGTTCGCAAGAGCTTGTAGTTCATACGGACAGACCGACGAACACAGCTATATCGCAATCAAGAATTTATAAAAACTTTGTGTGGTCTAACACGCCTGCTTCTGTTTGTAACTCAAATTTTTCATAACTTAACAGACCCATTTATAATTTTTTGAAAGTGCAGGGTCTAAAAATGAAATAAAACCCATCTCGTACTCTGTGCAAATATGTGCGCATGCATTCCATCTGCAGCAAACAAATAGTTGTAAAACAATAAAGTATGGCTTTTACCTTTTACCGGTATCCCCACAGAGAACACAGCTCGGCTGCCCCGCTGGGATTGTGCAAATAAAGTTCATTTTATTGTCCGGGTTTTGCAGCTTACGTACACACATATTTGGCAATTTAATTAGAGCCGGAGTCAGCATGGTAACCGTAATTATAGCTACAACTAAAGGCTAAACCATAACCAGATTACCAGACATAGGGCAGAGAGACTTGTACTAATGCGCAAAAAAATATAGTACATACATATATATATATTTCTAATTTCTTTTTTTTTTTTGCTTTTTTGGAAGTTGGTTGATAAGCATATGCCCTGATAAGCTCAACACGTTTAAAAACTACAGAATCATTGTGTTCTATACTATATTTTATGGAATTATTTTCAGAGCAGTTAAGCCGATAGCAAGTGGGAATATTTCTCTGCATTTGCGAATTATTAAATTTAGAATTATGTATTTTATATATAGTATATTTATTTATTTATTTTGTCTAAAAATAGCATACAAAACTGGGTCAGCTAATCGCAGTGTTGTGCAAATAAACACAAAATCCGCTCAGTTAATTGCGAATTAAGTTTAAAGTTAGAAATTTTCGGCTAAATATTGATTTAAAACCGAGATTTTCCGTTAAAAAGGTTAGTTTTTGCTTACAATCCAATACATTCCACACAGAAGCTGTTATCGATTAAAATTTGTATCAAAATTGATATGTTTCATTAGGGAAAATTTTGTCAACAATTAGGGTTATAAATACGATATTTACCATACGAAAGGAAAAAAACAGATATCGATAAATTGATTTGTATCCAAATAAATAGCATACAATCCAATACGTTACACACCAATGCTACCGCTTGGCTGTTATCGATCAATATATTTATTAAAATCAATATGTTCCATATCAGAAAATTTGGTCAACTGATTAATTAGATTTCTAAATCCGATATTTACCATACGAAAGGAAAAAAACTGATATCGATAAATTATTTAGTATCAAAATAAATAGGAAAATTTCGTCAACCGATTTGTTTTCTCTATGGAGTTGTGAAAATTTTAGGCTTGCTGCGTACTGGGCTTGGAAAACTGTTTAAAAATAAAACACACAAAGTATCACAAATAAAGAAAATTCGAATAAACAGATGTGCGCGTTATTCTAATGCTGGCAGTGGTCCAAAAGGCATTCGTTGCCTTTTTGATTGAGTGACAGAATAGCGAAATGACACACTGACTGAGTGCATGATCGACTGACTGATTGACGGACTGACGACTGACTGACTGAAACAATTTCGAGTGCACTTTATTAAACATTTTTCTCAACAAAAAAAAGACAAAAACAGTTTCGTTGTGGTTTTATTGAGTGCATATTACACATGCGGAAATTAAAATATAAACAAATTATTTATTTTGTTTATAGCCTCGCTAGATATTGCCACATTTTGCGATACACACAAATCAAATAAAATGTATAAAAATAAACAGCGGGCATTACGTAGCTTATTTTGTATTGACATAAATTCACAATTTTAGTGGTATACATCTAGAGTCGTAAACGCCAGCAAAGTATTTGGAAAACACATAAAATATTAATTATAATTAATTAACTGCAAAACGCAAAATATTTCAATTTATTTTAACGACACATTTTTTGTTTAACGAGTTCATTCAACTTTTGTTAGTGCGTTTAGGCCAAGAAAATACAATTTCAGGCTATAAACTAAAGCTAAATAATTGAGAAAAAAAATAAAATGCCATTATTTATAATTAATTGACTTATAAAGTTTAACTATTTGTAAAACATAAAATATTTTACTATATTTTAAGCGACATATTCAGGCTATAAATTAAAGTTAAATTATTGAGAAAACAAATAAAATGCCATTAATTATAATTAGTTTACTTATAAGGTTAAAATATTTGTAAAACATAAAATATTTTAATATATTTTAAAAGACATATTCAGTCTATAAAGTAAAGTTAAATTATTGAGAAAACAGACATTAATTATAATTAATTTACTTATAAGGTTAAATTATTTGTTAAATATAAAATATTTTAAATAAATATGTAATTTAAACGACATATTTTGGTTAACGAGTTCATTCAACTTTTGTTGGTCTATTTAGGCTCATTTTATATGCTTGCCAAATTGCCAAACCGTTTATGAAAGGAAATATTTAATTGGCGAGAAAATAGTTCAAACTGTAGACTATATAATGCCGTACTGCATGCTTATCAATAATTCTTATCAGACCAAGGAACAGCTCCAGTCAACGCTAACTTGTCTACGGAGTTTATTGTTCCAATTGTTCTACGTGTTTTGTTTTTTTGTTGTTGTTGTTTTTCTTGTGACATGCGATAATGTGCACCTAATAATTTGCTACACTTGCCAGAGTTATTGCCATAGAGTTAGTTGTAGACTCTATCAATGGGGGTAAGGGGGGTCTGTCATGTCTTTGTGTTTACTGCTGCTTTTGTTTTGGCTTCAATTGTTTGCCTTTGTATCAGTAGACAAAGTGTCGCACTGAGTGCAATGAGTGCCAGACAGACGGGCATACAAGAGTCACGCCAGCACCCACACACACTCACAGAGAAAGAGAAAGAGAGAGAGAGCGAGAAAAAGAGAAAGAGAGAGAGAAGGAGAAAGAGGCAGGCATTGAGTAAGAGAGCAAACGCTAAAGTTGGTCAAATATTGCCATTTTGCAGGCACTCGCTAATATTGAGAAAAGTGCACGTTGAATACACTCACACACCCGCCATGAGTGCACTCATGAGTGCTCGTATTAGCATAAATAAAAGCAGCGTAAATGCAATTGCAACATTTAGTCTATGAATCATGGCTGCTTATACAAGAAGCGCACACAAAACAATGCAGAAATCTTATTATATAGATACTATAAATATAACCGCAGTCGAGCGCAATCGACAACGGTAGAACCTGAACTTTGTTTTGTTGAATAACTTTGCTGTGAATCATTCAAATGAGTTGTAATTTACCAGATAGTTAAGCAATGCCAAAAGCTACCGATATAAGCAATAAACAAAGCTATAGCTTTAAAATTGTAGCTGCTCTGGTTTTTGGTGATTCGGGAAGCAACGGGAAGAGGTATCGAAGGTCTAAAACAAGGGTAAACTGGCTATGATAGTAGAGCAACTAAATATCAAATTTGATAGTTCTAGCTTATATAGTTCCTGAGATCTCGCAGTTCGTATATACCTTTTGGGTTATTTAAACTCTGCTCTTCTGCTAGATCAGAAACATATGCATTTTCTTCTGCCTGTAAAGATTTATTATGCATATTTTGAAACATTTCCAATGGATGCAGGGCATAAAAAATAAAGAAATTGCATGTTAAATAATAATTCTCGTATACTAGATGCTATAGAATCTGTGTCAGAGTCGTTTGTAATGCAGCTGCTATTGTTCTCGGCAGCTAAGCAGTAAAAGATACTATGTAAATAGAACTAAAATTAATGCATACAATTTAACAAATCATGAAAACAGCGAAATAAAAACTCTGTAACAGATTGTGAATGTGAGTGTGAGTGTGAGTGCGAGTGTAGGGGGTATCGGTATCAGTATGAATATGGGTTCTAGTATGAGTACCTACACTTATGAGTGTGAGCTCATAGTTTATCACGTCTAGACGTGCGTCTTTATTAGCTACGCACACATCGAAGCACTCAAGTGCATAGCAAATAGTTGACAATGCAAGTATTTACACAGATACAAACACATATGCATACATATAAATTTGCATGTGTATGGAGAGTATAGAGTAGAGGCAATGCTTTCAAGTTGTTTATTTGATTTGATATTTTCTATTATTATTATTAGTGTTAGTAGTATTACTTCAACTTTTTTTCGGTTTGCACTTTCAACACCTGCCGTTTTTTCCACTTTGCTTGTTTACCAATCTGTCTACCTATCTATCTCCCTCTCTGTTCTATGCTACACTGAGCAAAAATTAAAGCGTTTGCGTATTAGATTCAAAAATTCCCGATATTAAAAGTTCAATGGGCCAGTAAATACTATAAACTAGAAGAAATGGTTTATTTAAAAGCATTTCTAAAACTCTTTTTTTGAAGAACGTTTTGAATACATTAGGAATTGGAAATCATAACTTTTTTTAAGAACTTTTGGGATTAAAATAAGTTATAATTTATAATCTAAAATTTATTTATTTATAATTAATTAATTTACACGAGTTCAAATGGAGTTTGTGAGATTTATTTTGTCAAATACCTTTTTTTTAATTTTTCTATGTGTATTTACTTTATTTATCTCGCTCTTTCTCTCTATTTCTCTCTCTGTCTGTTCTGTCTTTATTTTTTTTCGGAGCAGTCTACCATTTATGCTAATTTATTTGCTTGTTTACCAGCTTTTGTTTTAATTTGTTGAGGCCACACTACTGTTGACATTTGAAGCGAAACCTTCTCCTCCCTCGACACCCATAAAAAAGAGAATTTTAACTATGCGCCCACTGCAAGAAAAACAACACAATAACAACAATGCGAACAACAACAACAAAGCACAACCACATCAACAACCACAACAACAACAACAACAATTAACAACAATGAAACTTCAACACAGCAGAACGCAAATAACGCCAGGTTTAGCCTGGAATCAACGAATCAAATTGTCAGGGAGCTGAGGGAATTTGAGTAACTGTCTTCGTCATATGCTAATTATGCTAATTTATATTTAATTTGCTTTATTTTCGTACACCTCATCCGCCCATTAAATGCGCTTTTCTCCTGTTCTCACTCGCTTTCTGTATTGTGTTTGGCGCTTTAAAGACGAACTCAAAATCAACTTCAGCTTCAGCTTCAGCTCGTGATTACAGTAATTAATTGCCCTAAAATTAACATAAGCAACGTGCCTCTTAAACACTCTCACACTTGTACACCAACTGACAGCAGGCACTGTCTCTTAAAGTGAGGTAGTCCTCCCCAAAATCCAAGCTTCTTGAGCGTTAAATTCGTAAATCTGTTGAATCTGTTGATTTGCATAAATGGAAAATCGCTTTCTCCAGTCTCTGACAATCCATAACAACGTAGAGGCGAATAAAATATAATAAAATCTAGTCTACCAAATTGTCTGTTGCATATCTTTGCTGTTTCTACGTCAATTGTAAACTAACCTACTTGCATCTTATCTAATTAAAATGCATTTCTAAAGTTTTAGCAGCATGAAAACTTTCAACGTAGAGGCGACCAAAATCTAACAAATCGAGTCTTCCAAATTGTCTGTTGCATATCTTCACTATTTCTAATTCGATTGTAAACTAACCTAATTGCATATTATCTAATTTAAATGCATCTCTAAAGTTTTAGAGGCGAATTAAATTGAGTCTACCAAATTGTCTGTTGCATATCTCCACTATTTCTACGCCGATTGTAACCTAACATTAAATATTGTCTTTTCTCTAATTAAAATTCGTTTTAGCAGCATAAAAACATTAAAGCTCAAGGCATACTTTAAAATTTTCTCTCTAACACAAACATTTGCGCTGTTCTCACACTGTCTGCTAAAAGTAAACCGACCTATATCAAATATTCTGTACTGTGCCTGCCTGTTGTACTCGATGTTGTAATTAAAATGCAAGTGAGGTCTGTCAGAGCCTATAAAACCTGACTGGCAAAACTTGTTGTCCTTGCCAAAGGTATCGAATGTTATTGTATTATTATTATCGTTATCGTTATTATTATTATTATGATTATTGCGTTTGTTGTTGGCTTTAAGCTGCCCATTAACGAACCCGAGTACTTGGAGAGTCCACTCAATTATGCTCAAATTTATGCATGAATGCATAGGCAGGGGCATAGAGACATCGAGCCATCGAGACATAGGCTCTGAGGTTTTAAGTTTTGGCCTGTTAATAAATTATGCTCAATCACGATTCACACACAGTCGCATTCACACTCACACTCACATTCACACTCAAACTCATAGCAATTTATGCTTCCGTCAAACGTCTTAAAGCAGTCTGACCTCCATTTTGATGTTTTTGTGTGTCTCTTGGGTACTTTGATTAGAATTTACTTATGGCCTAATAGATTTAATTATGCAGTCGAACCAGATTCGATAAATGCATGCTAATTAAGTCAGCCCCAAACTCAGATGCCCAATAAGGCATCTCCAACTAAGTGCTACTTAGTGTTAAATGATAAATGATAATCGCGCACGTGTGTGCAATTAGTGAAAAGATGCTAGAACGAACACCCACGCAATTAGCTATAGCTATTGCCATAGCTATGGGCTATACTACTATATTACGTATATTACGTCTATATGGTCCGATGTGCATTCACAGAGCGCATGCAACTGGTAAACAGAGACAGCGACAGAGAAACCTGCTCATATATCACGTATACGCCATGTCGTACGTAGAGAAAAAAAACTACAACAAATGCAATCACAGCAACGTGTGTGATTGTGTGTGTAACTGCACTACAGATACCCAGTAACTGCAGCGCATCACAAGCGGGCTGCATGAGCTAGACATACCCTATAAAATACTTTAAAGTATGCCTAATCTTCTCTATGGAAATTAATCTATATTTCAGAATAAATAATTATACTCAATTTAACTATTAAATTTTTTAAAGTAAAAATTAAATTTCCTAAAAATGTTTGTTTTTTATCTAGATTTTAGTTTAATCTGTATTTTAAGCCAGCTAAAATAAATATAAAATATATCAATCTTTTTCTTCTTTTTTTTATAAAATAGTTAAAAAAAACTTCGAAAAATATTTTTTTTAATCTAGATTTTAGTTAAATCTTATTTAAAGCAAGCTAAAATAAATACAAAATTTATCAATCCTTTTTTAGACCCTTTACTTTAAAAAAGTAAAAAGGGTCTATTAGTTTAGTGCAAAGAGGAAATGTGTGTAACACCCAGAAGGAGGCGTGGCAGACCCCATAAAGTATATATATTCTTGATCAGGACGACAAGACGAGTCGATATAGCCATGTCCGTCTGTCCGTCTGTCTGTCTGTCTGTCTGTCTGTCTGTCTGTCTGTCTGTCCGTCCGTATGAACACCTAGAATCTCAGCAACTATAAGAGCTAGAGACACCATATTCGGACTTAGATTCTCCTATTTCGCGAGCAGCACGAGTTTGTTTTAGATTTTGGATACCACCCCCCCTTCCCCCGCAAACCGCAAAAAGCTACTGCAGCCACAGCTTTAAAGTAATTGACTTGTAATTTGGTACGTAACTAGCTTATGACATTCTCTATTGACCATGTGAATTTCGTTTCGATCGGATAAGAAACAGCGAACATATGCCACAGACAATTTGCCGCACTAGGCAGAGGGGGGGTGGTGTGCGTTGCATACGCGGGTAGCTTAGTGTGTGTGCGTCTGATTGTGTTTTTTTTTATAAAATAATTAAAAACTTCCTAAAGCAAAAATGGTTAAATTTATATTTTTATTTTAAACTGAGCTTGAAGAAAGATTAAATTGTATATATTAAAAAATAGTTATAATTCCTAATCTGAGTGTTTGTTGTATGGTTGTATGGCATATTAGACTGTCAACAAGTTAAGAAATCTTTTTCGCTTCATTTGATATTTTCTCGCTGTGTATGCACTCAACTTGGCCCGAGCGCAGTCTCGTCTATACCCTGTAGTTCAGGCGAGTTTGCAGCTAGTCAACTGGTTCGAGCGGTCTGTAGAATTGTAAAATTGTATGCCAAAGTCAAAGTAGTTTCTCAAACGAGTTTCTCTCTTATGCGTTTTGTGTTTGAGCTAATTTTCCATATTTCCCACACAATACGTGTTACAATTGCTAAAAATAATACAAATCCTAATGAAAAACTGAAAACACAGATAACTAATAAAACTGGTGACAAGTGGTGCCTTGGATTTGTATGCCATTAATTGTTATTAATTAAATAATTAATTATAATTTGTGTGTCGCTTGTGCGTTACACAATTTGTCACAGTCTCAAAGAGATGCAAACGAAGCGCGAAAAAGTCTGTCAAGTTGCTTTCAAACGCTCATTTGCTACTGGCGCCATCAAACCAATTAAAATGTTAAAAAATATCTTTAATAAAAAACACAACAAAAGTAAACAACGAAGCGAAGAGAAGAAGAGAAGAGAAGCGAAGCGAGTAATTATTTTCGTCTCTTTTTATTTTGTTTTGTTGTTGTGTTCGCAGTTAGAAGACCTTAACTTTTATTTTCGTTGGGTTGTTGTTGTTCATTATTTAGCTTCGATTAAGAAACTGTTTATGCTGTGCCGTTCGAGCACAACAAAAAGAATGAATATCGGTATATGTATATATAAAAATAAAGCTATAAAAAATAAATACTCGCTTTTGCAAATTAGCCAAAGCTAACCAAAGTTAAGCAAACAATTTACATATTAATTTATGGCACGTTTTGTGCAGGCTGATAGGCAATACCCAACCCATTCCATCCCAACTCATCCCAATTTAATCTATGCCAACTAGAGATGGAAACGGGTCGAAAATCATCGTACCATCGTGCCCAAAAATTGAAGATTTTTTGTGTGGATTCGTATCTTAAGCTTAAAGCTCAATAAAAACGAAAAAAAGCACGAAAGAAACGAAGGATCAATACAAAATCTAGAAAATCTAGAAAAGCTTAAAAATTATTTAAAAAATTCCCATCTGGTAACCTTAAACAGTTTCATCTAACTTATTTTTATCAAATTATTCTAAACACGACAAGACGTAAAAGCACGAAAGGCAAGAAAATTTTGAAACAGATCTAAAAAGGCATTAAATTGTTAAAAAATTGCCAATGTGGCAACCTTCAATAGTGCTGCCAACTTGTTTTTTGACAATGTGATCTAACTTTTCTTAAGAACGTTGCCAGATCTGTATCTTTCGAGCTTATATATGTATCTATCTTGAACATGTGATATTATCGTTCATAAATTTCTTTCCCTATCGTGTTGAATGGTAGATCCCTGCTCATCTCTAATTTCTATGCATGCCATCACTAGATTCCCCATTCCAAGCCGTTGAATTTGAGTTTCATTTGCATGAGAATAGTTTGCCATAAATCACATTGATTAATCGAGTATCTTGTATCTTGTTGCTTGTAGCTTGTAGACATTTTGTTAAATCAGCTGCAGATACAGTTGGCAGTTGGCAGTGCTACCAAAGTATCTCGGCATTAAAGTTAATTAATTACGGGCTAGTGATGGCATTTTGCAACTCATGAGAGCGCCTAATTATAGCAGGCATATGGCCAGATGATTTATGCGCAACAATCTTTTATAGCAGCCATAGACTATCTTTTTTTTGTTTATGGCAGAACTTTAGATGGCAACAATTCACACTCGAATAAATAAACATATTCATTAGGCAATAGTGAATCCACTCGATTGTGGGTGTTTCAATGTCAACAACAACAATCATAAAGCGTGCCAAAAATGGTAGCATTACTTTTATCAGGCACTGTAGCTCTATCTCTCTCTATCGCTGTCTCTTTCTCAATGTGTAGGCGTCGCATTAAGGTCGCAAGAAGCATAAAATATCTATTTAATGTTGACAGTATTCAAATGCTCGCTGATTCTTCTACTACTTGTGCAACTTTCTTAGTTAAATGTATCCGCTCCATTATCATACTCACACATGGGGCATACTTATAGTAGTATATAGTATGTATATTAGTCGCTGATTGTGGACTATCAAATGAATTAAAAGGCAAACTACAAAAGCAACAAACTGAAGCTGAAGCTAGAAGAAAAAACAAACAACCAACACAGCAAAGTCATTGAACGTTTAATAACATCGCCCCAGTTTAGTAGGCAGCGCACAGAAATTAGAAAAATCCCAGTCGGATGCCATCGACAGCTGCAAAGGTCTAAAAAAAACAATTTAGAAATATTATAAAATGTCTAAAAATGGTTATCGAATGTAAAAACAATTTTTTAAATCTATATAAATTTTTTTTCATTTTCAAAATATTTTTTTTTATATTTTACAGAATTATAAATATTAACAAAATCATAAACGAATGAAGATACAAATTTTGAACAAATAAACCTAATTTATTTCGTAAAACAAATCAAAACCCTTTATAAATTTAAGAAATAGGGAATACAATTAAATACAAATTTAATAAAAATAAAAAAACAAAAACAAAACAAATATATTAATATTTAAAAATTTTTAATATCAATAAATTTTTTAAAAATTCAATTAAAAGTGTAACAAAAATATATATAATTTTGTTTTGATTTGAGAAAGCGAGTATACCCGTTTTGTTTACGCAGTTAGGGTAATATTAATAAATTTTAAAAAAATTGAAATAGTAACAAAAATATATAGAATTTTTTAAAAGTTTTTTTAAGCGGATATACCCGTTTTGTTGACGCAGTTAGGGTACCCGAAGCAACAACAAATAAATTAATAAAATGAAAACAACAGCAGCTACAGTTTTGATTAAAATTTAACAGACACTCGGACGGTCGGACAGTATATCAGTCAGTCGGACAGTCGGTGACTGTTGCAGTTATAGCCGTATCTGTATCTTTCGCTGTAGCTGTATCTGTAGCTGTAGCTATAGATGTATCTGAATTGAGCAAAGCACGCAGCGCAGGCAGCAACAAAACAGATAAAAATGTATATAGAAAAATGCTGCTGGAGACGCATAAACATGTGTTGTTTAATGATCAAGTTTATATACAGCTGAAGAAGGCAACAACTAAATAGAAAAATAGAAAACACAAAAAAAAAAAGCAGCAGCAGCAGCAGCAACAAGATTATTTGTTTACGAGGCAACTTCAAAGTGCTTTAGCTGCGACAAGTATCTGTGAGTTTGTATCTGTAGCTATGTATCTGTATCTGTGTTTGCTATGGTTTTATTAAATACGCAACGTCTACATCAACATCAATATCTCATGCTGTCCATTTGCAGTTATGAGCAGCATACAAAGGCAGGCCCTCAGTCGATCTGCTCGATTCCTTTTAGCCATGTTTACGGCTCAGGCTAAAAGCGCATTACACGACGTTGCATACAAACACAAACACAAGCACAAACCTACAACATGCAACTCACAGTTTTGCCATGGCAACTGTTTATTGATTGAAAACCCAGCATCAGAGCCAGAGTCAGAGTCAGAATCAGATTCAGAGCTAATAAAGCAGCTCATTGCAAATATTATGTCTGTTTTTTTTCTGGTTTTCTTTTTTTTTTTGGGTAACTGATAACTGTTTGCAACAGGCAAAGGGATATTAAATGTGCATTTTGTAATTTGCAGCAGTTTCTTTATGACTTTTTACGCATTTAATTAAAATCAACTCAAACGCAGGCAATGCGTCGTATGCGCAATATGCAAATATTATGCATACGCCCCTCTGCTGAAGCTTGATTTCGGTTTAACCTCATTTCTTTGAAAATTCATTTATTCTTAGAGTTTAATAATAAACAAGTTAAGCTGCACTTTCAATTTTCATTTAGTTATAAGTAATCTTGTAATCTATGAAGTAGAAAATTCATACTAAATATTAATTCATATTTAATAAAAAATAAGCTATAAGAAATCGTATCTATTAAAAAATAATTTATAAATTATACGTATTAGTTATTAAAAAATTATTAAATAATCTCTAAAATAATTTACTCTCTCTTTTTTGCAGTGTTCCGACACAGATCTTAATATGGATGATCTCGATGAGTGTGACCAGGTCACACAAGTGATTGGCTATCATCCGCGCTATCGTGATCATTTTCTGCGCACGCAGAACTTTATCATGAAAGGCGATGGACCGTTGCCCTATGATTATAGATACTATTTGGCCATAATTGTAAGTGTGACAAACCTTAATGATTTAAACCAAATGCGCTCAAATTGAACTGCTTAAATATCGCTGTTTGCACAGAGAGCTAGCTGCAAACATGCACTGAGAGAAAAAAAAGAAAATCAGTAGAGAAGAGAACTCTAACAAAAATTCTAGACTTATGAAAAATCAGCTTATTCTTATTTAGAGATTTTAATGCTAAAATGATAGTTTTTAAGTACTTTTATTATTAGATTTTTTTTTTTTAATTTTTTATATTTATTTGTAGAATTTCTTGAGAGATTTTAAATCTAAAATATTAGTTTTCAAGAACTTTTATTATTATTTTGGAATATTTTTTTGTTTTTATTCAAATCTTTAGGTAATATTTCTCGCTGTGCATCTTTGCCCAACCATAAATGTTGCTTTTGTGTTTATAATCAGGTATTATATGCACAAAACGGAGACAGGTGTTTAAATAAATATGAATTTTTCCCATGAGGCTTATGCCAGCTGAAAAAAAAGGAATCAGTGGGAATAAGGGAATCAGTGGGAATCAGGGAATCAGGGAATCAGGGAATCAGTTGTGATTCCTTTACTGCTTTCCCCTTTGCCTTTGGCTGTTTGCTGTCCGGCGCAGTTTACAGTGCTCATCATGTCATAATGTGTGTGTCTCCGGCGTTGTTTTCGGAAAATGCGCAGGCTGCTGTCATTGATAGGGCATCAACATCAGCAACAGCAACAGCAGCAACAACAGCAACAACTACAACAAGAACAACAACAGCAACAACAAGAACAAACATCCCGCAGGCAGTAAATGTGAGCCGACAGCGTCAGTCGCAGAGCAGAGCAGGAGCTAATGTGCTTAAATTTGCCACTGGCAACAATACATAAAAACACACACACCTCACACACACACACACACACACACACACTCGCACACCACACAACAGTGTTGGCTAATTCGCTATTTTACCGTATTCAATCTAGCTTTTTCGATGAAAAACTAAATCTGCAAGTATAGGGATTAAAAAAAATTCTCAAATATAATTATAATTTTTTTTTGTATTTATTTCAAGTTGTACATTTATTAAAAAATGAGCAGCAGTTATCTAAACATGTAATTTAAATAATACTTAGAACAGCATCGTCATTTGGATAACTTTGACATGCCAAGAATAAATAGGTAAATAATTGAAAGATCTTAAATTGAGTAGAATAGAAAAATATTATTAGACTAAGCGAAATTTTGAAACATTTTCTTTGGAGAATAATTTTTATATATATTTTATTTAAATGAAGGCGAGAATTCGGACTCGCAACGGGAGATTTTTAATGCAAAAACTTTGCTGTGGTCAGATAGTATTATATTTTATTTATTTAATGTCGTCTAAAAACCAACCAAAAAAGTCAACAAGTAAAATTTAAAAAATCATAGAACTAAACAAAAAAATGTAATTAAATAAAGTGCAAATAAATGCAATTCAAAAACTGTAAGCTGGGTATTTAAAAAATGCAAATATTGTGCTCACAATTGTTATTGAAAATCGTATGAAAAAACGTGTATTTTTTCTGGCTTTTCTGAGAATTTGTTTCGCTTTATTAGCATGTATTTTTGCTGGCTACTTTAGCAGTTTTTTTTCAGCTTTTTTCAGCTTTTTTGCTTGATAAAAAATTGGCAACACTGCAGCACACACACTGAGAGCTCACACACATGGGAGGGAATCAACAACAGCAAATTATTTCCACTTTTGTGAGTTCTCTTCAGTTAGTTGAGCAAAACAAAAAACCAAGCACAGGAAAAAAGAAGAAAACTTTACGCCTTTGGCTAAAACAAAGTGCAAAATGCAACGTGCAACGTGCAACTTGCAGGCTGCAGCATGTAGAACGCAAACTTAGTATGTGGCAGGAATATAAATACTTGTGGCAGAGACAAAGGTGTGTGAGTGTGAGTGTGAGTATCTATGTGGCATTCACATGCATTCACCTGCAACAATAGAAATTCTGTGTACCGAACAAGTTTCTTAATTACAACTGACAGCATTTCACAATTCACAATTCAAAATTCACAATTCATATTTGATAGTCTCGTCCTGGCAGACATGTCCTTTCCCTGCAATTTGCCTAGATATACTCCATTCTAAATTGATACTGTCAACTTGTCAGACATTTGCACTGCAAATACCTGCCTAAGTTTGCCAGCAAAAAAACACAAATCAAATAAGACTTTGTTGCCGATGTGTCGATGCATTATTCTAAGCGATATTTCCATATTTCAATTTGCTGCTTTCAATATTATTTTTGCGCCCTGTTGTATGCAATGAAAATTTGTGCATTTATTAAAAGCACTTTGTTTATTTGAATGGGAAATATTGATTTAAAGACTGTTTGTTCTTAAGCAAAAACGTTAAATGCAGTTTTTTCTATACGTTTAAGTAGTATATTAAATTTAAATTTAAATATATTTTGATATTTATACAAATTTAAAATATACAAAATTAATAAAACATCTCAATTTTTCAAATACCTGAAATAAGTCTTCATTCGATATTTTATTCTCTTCTCAAATCGATACAATAAATAATACTCTATATATTATATAGATATATATATTTTTTTAATTTATGTTATAGAATATTAGATATATATTTGTATTAAAATTAAAATAAATAAATTCTTTTGGCTTATTTATTCTGATATTTATTAAATATTTTTTTGCTATTAATTTCATTCTCTTTTAACTTATGCTATCTTTTCAAAGGAATCAACATGCCTTCTTTAAATATATGATTTACGCATTTAGCATAAATTTCAATTGTATGCTACTATAATCACTAATAACGGGCATTGTCCGGGCAAAGTATTTTAAAAAATGCATGTGGAAAAAGCCACTCAGCTTAACAGAGCCTCGACTCGGCTTTGGAGCAAACGCATGTACATATTTGAGTACTTTTCGTATATGGAAATGAATGCGAAACGAATTTCCAAATGTACGTAAAGCCGATTTGCTGCTGTAAACTTAGGAAAAGTCAGGCAAACGAATCATAAAAGCAACTCTTAAGGATTTAAAACACAAAAAAACATATTTTTGTTTCGTTTTGAAAATAGAATTTAGCAATTTGCTAAACAACTGAATATTAGTATGAATATTTTAATGTGCAGGCGGAGCAATAAAAACAATAAACACTACGAAATTCATTTGCAATTAAAATGAATTTATGGCGCAGTTTAAATTCAACAACAATATTTGGAAAAGCAGGGCTGCAAAGCAAACAATTTTTGAGGGAAAACATGCAAATTAAAGTCTTTAAACTTGCTTAAAATTAAACAGATAAATGCTTAAACTAATGCAAAAGTTTGGTTCGAATTTGAAGCTCAGTTTGCTGCAAGATTTGGTTTACTTTCCGAACCGGTTCGACTTGAAAAATGCAGCCCTGGTAAATTTTCTTTAAGCTCTCAATTCATAAAAATATTTGGATTTATATTTGATTAGAAATTGTGTATTAATTTTAGCGCTATAAATTGTATGATTTAATTAATTGAAATAGTATCTGCAGAAATGTATCTGCAATTATACAAATTTAAATCAAAATAAATAAGCCAAGTATATGTAGGTGTATATATAGAGATATAGTACTTGTGCCATCGGCATTAACTAGATAAGATATGGGCATTTCCACAGAAAGGTCCACCGGGGCCAAAAAATTAAAATTTCTTAAAAATGATATTTTTAACATTTTTAACATTAAGAAATATTAAAATTTAACAGATTTGAAAATATCTATTATAATCTATTATAGTTTTCAAAAAATTCGAATGCAAAGTCGCGAAAACGCATTTTTTGTCATTTTGACGTTTTTTAGGGCATTTTTTTTTTGAAAACAGCTTCTCAAACAGAAGCACCATGCTCAGTCATTTGTTTTCAAAATCACTCCTGTTATGTAAAAATAAATAATTCCAATTATTTTTGTCAATTTAAAAACATTATAACCATTTGTTCCTTAAACACTTTCCAACAACAACAATAACAAAAACATACATAAAAATGGTCACGTGCCAAATGTCACGTTACAATTTTTTTAAATTGAATTAAAAAAAAAAATGCAAGTCATCTTTGAAAAAAATCATAACCATTTTGAAGAGGCATCCATGCACAAGAGTTTAAAATTTGTTGCATTAAAATATTGCCACTGGATTCGCTGAAATTGGCGATTGAATTGGTTGACCTCAAATGCCACTACCATTTTCTTCCGGTGACAAATGTCTTGAATTTTTCAATTTTCTTAAAAATGAAAAGTTACCCAAAATCAATCTTTCCACCAATGAAAGAGCCAATTAGATGCTATATGTTAAGCCTTTCAGAAGAAAAAAATATCGCTTCCTTTTAACCGTTTTTTTACTTTGAACGCGTACGAATGTCATGTGCGCGACTGTGGAAATGCCCATATGTGTATTTTGGTTTTGGGTCTTTGACTCTTTCGTGCACAATAATAATAAACACATTCATTTAAGTCGATTTGCGTCTCACCCACGCGAATAAGTATGCCAAGAGTTATTCATAGCCCAGCGGAACGACTGCTGAGTGTATTCATAGTATTCACAGCACTCGTGCCGGGTTAAAGGAGAAGGATCTTGATATTCCGATGAGTCAGAAGGCAGAGAAGGCAGAAAACAGCAGGCTTAGGCCAGAGAACCTGAAATGAGTGGAATATACAAATATGCAGATCTATAGATTGTGAAAATGAAATATATTTTGTTTATAATTTCGAATACGAGATAAACAACAATAAGCATCATATCGAAAACAACAACAGAACAAAAACAAAAAAAAAAACAAAAAAAAACAATGGGTTCTTTACTACTCGCTCTTTGCATTTTATTTGATTTGATTTTATTTTGTCGTATTTTGGGTCAGAAATATTTTTAGCGCGCTTTCAGGTGTGTGTAAATGCTGCTCTCCCAGGGGCTATTAATTGGGGGGAATTGTAGAGGGGTGACAGAGAGAGGGGTGAGGGGAGGGGTTTGTTTGTTTGCATGTGGAACTCTCGGCCTGGGGGATCAGTTCTATTCTATTGTCATTTCGAATGTTTGTTCTTGATTGTGCGAGACTTAAATTGCCTTTTATTAAGCGTCATGTGGCCCCGGACCATGATATAATGCCAGATTTTGTTTGTATGATCTATGAAAAGTTCAAGGTTGCCAACTAAACTAAATAACAGATTGCGCAATGCTAAACGCGTTGAAATTTTTGCCTCAACAACACTCAAATGGAAGAAGTCATCCTAGAATTTAGACTAAATCAAGTTAAATTCTAAACTTCACGCAATCTGGCAACACTTTAAGTAAGGTCACATGCGCTAAAAACAAGTTGGCAGCACTGTTTTGAAGTTGCCAGATCCACAGTTGACACTTTAAGAAATACTTTTAAAAATATTTATATTTTTTCCTAAAATGAAATATTTTCTTTGAAACCTAGGAAAAGGAAAAAGATTTAAAAAAATCTCTTGATATTATTTGGGATTATTTCTAATAAACATTTTTAATTTTTAAGTAATTGATTTCTTTTATTTTCCATTATTTTGACTCAATTTGTACTAAGTTATTTATGTCTAAATATTTTGCTTTTTCTATTTTTCTAGGCTGCTGCCCGTCATCAGTGTCCCTATCTGGTAAAGCGCTATGAGAAGGAGTTCATCAATCGGGGCGGCAACAGCGAATGGCTGAATGGAGTCGACTTTATACCTGCTAAATTACGTGCCATATATGATATAAACAAAATGCTAGCCCACCGACCCTGGTTGCTGCGCAAGGAACACATTGAGGTAAGCCACAGACCCAAAGAAATTCCACTTGTGCACTCAGAAAAAAAACCATGTTAGATAAAGCAATTCAAGTATAAATATATTTAATATAACATTTTAATGGGTATACTAAATATACCAGATATGCAAAATATATTCAATATAGCCGATATAGCCAATATAGCCGTGTATAGCTGATATATCGGATACATCGATTATATCGGATATGCCAAGTATATCAGATCATATCAGATATATCAAGTATACCGGGTATATTAAGTATAGCGAATATATCAGATATATAAGGTATACCGAATATACATAGTATACCAAATATATGTGATATATTAGCTATCAGATATCGGTTATACCGGGATATACCAAGCATACCAAATATATCGGAAATACCGGACATACCGAATCTACCGGGTGTACCGTGTACTAGATTCAAGCATTTCCTTTTAAATTTGGAAAATCCTTGAACTATGAAAGCATTTCTTGGTTTTTCTTTCTGAGTGTATGCACAGTGTTGAATGTTGAATGTTTAATGTAATTCTCTCTGTCTATTTCTTTACTTTATTCCATGTTTCTGCTCTCTGTCTCTGTTTGTGTTGCAGCGTCTGACCAAGGGCAAGAATAGCTGGTCGTTGTCGGAGGTGGTGCATGCGATGGTGCTGCTATCGCATTTCCATTCATTATCCTCATTTGTGTTCTCCTGCGGTCTCACACAGAAGCTCGACGGTTTGTCTAGTCCCAAATTGAAAGGTGCCCCAGTCGCTCTGCCCACGGCGCTCAATGAGGCACGCCAGGCGGCAGTCGGCGCCGTGCCACATCAGCAGCAGCAGATGCAGCAGAAAAATATTCTTGGCGAGATATCATTGAACAATAGCAGCAGCAGTTGCAGCAACGGCAACGGCAACAGCAACAATGCCACCGACAACAATAACAGCAGCATTGCAGCAGCAGCAGCAGCAGCGGGAGTAGGGGGATCGGGAGCAGCAGGAGCAGCGGGAGTTGGAGCTGGAGCAGCCAGCAACGGTTTTGGCCAACAGTATTTGGGTAAATAAGCAAAACCTACGCAAAGACAACTAAAGCAAAGAGAGGGAGAGAGAGAGAGAGAGCAAGAGCTACACTCGGAAAAATAAGCAAGACTTTCGTACTTTATTCAAATTAAAGCTCTGCCTTGTTAAATTACCCGGTATTCCTGGTATATTCGGTTTTCCTGGCATATTCGATAGTACATCAGCTTTATTTGTAATACCTGATATTCCTAGTATATTCGATTTTCCTGGTTATCCGCTTTACTTGTTTTATATGCAGTATTCTTGGTATTATCGGTATTCCTGGTACATATACGCTTTGGTATTCACAGTATATTCGGTTTTCCTGTTATATCGGCTTTACTTGTTATAATCGGTAAATCCTGGTATAATCGGTATTCCTGGTATATCCAGCTTACTTGATATATTCAGTATTCCTGGTATATTCCCCATATCCTTGCAGCGAATGCTGCTTTAATTTGAATTCATATTTTAATCTTATTTTTCCCCAGATTTTCATTTTCATTTTCTTTTTTTCTTTTCTTATCTTATATTTTTAAATTAAATTTTAATTTTATTATTTTTAATTTTAATTTGTAATTTAATTTCTTTTAGTCGACTGGTCTTAGTCGACTTTAAATTAAATTAAATAAATAAATATTCGGTTTTCCTTGTATATCCGATTTACTTGGTATCTTCTGTATTTCTGATATATCCGAATTCTCCGTATTTCTGCTATATTCGGTATATCCCGTATATCCAGTATTCCTGGTGTACCCGATATACTTGGTAAAATCGGTATTCCTGCTACACCCGATATTTATAGTATATTCGACATACTCAGTATATCAAAAACTCTAGCAAAATTTCCTTACTTTTCGGATACTCTTCAAATACGTAAGACTAATAACTCAAGATATATACCAACTAAATCTAGTATTTATTTTGTTGAGTGTATGCTCTAGAGCTGTACTAGAGGGTCTGGCTTTGCTCTCTCAGCACTTGGGATTTGCGTATTATGGTAAACCCCCTTAATTGCACTCAATTTGATATCTTTATCTGCATCTCCATGGCTATAGCCACCGCACAGCATCAGCCGCAGCAGCATGGCGTCTCCGTGGAGGCTCTGATGGAGAAGATGAAGGTGCTGTCCCAAAACCAGGATGAGTGCAGCGAGGCGGAGCTGAGTAATCGCTTCAAGAGCGTCGAACTTCAAACAGCGGAATTGGCTGCGGTTACGCCGGAGGCCACGGCGTCTCTGCCTCCGATTATTTCGCATTATGTGGATGATCCGAGCTTTACGTATGAGGATTTTGCACGCCGGGGAGCGGAGAATGTGAACACATTTCGCATACAGGACTATTCCTGGGAGGATCATGGATATTCGCTAGTGGATGGGTAGGTTTCAACTATTTAAGCCTTCAATAAAACACACCAATATCGGTTGTATAACTATTTGCAGACTCTACAACGATGTGGGCACTTTTTTGGATGAGAAATTCCGAGCTGCGTACAATTTAACGTATTTCACCATGGGCGGCATTAAGAATGTGGATACCTCCAAGTTTCGACGTGCCATATGGAATTATATTCAGTGCATCTTTGGCATACGGCACGATGACTACGATTACGGTGAAGTTAATCAGGTAAGCTAGCTATATCTTCATATAGATCGTTTAAGACTAAACTGTATTATATTTTATCCGATTCAGCTGCTCGTGCGCCCATTGAAGATGTTTATAAAGACAGTTTGCTGCTTTCCGGAGCGCATTACCACCAAGGATTATGACAGTGTCCTGGTTGAGCTACAGGATAGTGAAAAGGTGAGAAATTTTCAATAGATATTAAAGAAAATATTCTAACAAAAATTCCCTTTTATTTTCCAATTTTAGGTTCATGTTAATCTAATGATTATGGAGGCCCGTAACCAGGCCGAATTACTCTATGCTTTGCGCGAGATAATGCGCTATATGACTTGATCTCATTAAGTGATTAAACTATATATATATATACAAAAACAATTATATATAAACCATATAATATACAAACATACAAATCATATATATATATATCTAAAAACTCTTAGACAACGTTTTCAAAATTTTAACGAAAGCATTGAAAAGATCTGAAACAGAACAGAGCCAAGAAGTACTAAAAAAAAATAAACACAGTTAAACAGTTGCAATTGTAAATCCCCCTAAATACCCTGTAAACGCCCGATTTTAATGTGTGTATTGTACCATGGGCATTTTAAGCCAAAACATAGTCAAAATAGTACGTTTTTAATATGTGTGCAAAAGTAATCAAACTACAATATATATATTTATATATTCAGTGTCTATGTACGATATTGGATCAGTTAACTATATATGCTAATCGATATCAACTCAAGATCTGGTTTTAGTCTGTTTCCCTAAATTAAATGCTTGCAACAATCACTGTACATATGTATTATGTTTTGTTAAAATCTATTTTTAGTGAAATAAATACATTTTATTTTCAGTTTTCGTTTCTTTGATTTTATTTGATCTTATCTTTTTCCTTAGCTTTCTCTAAACTCAACTAGATTGTGAATTATGATAAGTTCGGAGTTAGGAACTCTATCGAAACCGGAGCTTTTCTTCTAAAGAATTTATATTTTGATAATATTTACTCGTAAATACTCTGACTGTAATGTGGACTAAGGCGAATCTGAAAACAGTTTCATGTAAGACATGGAACTCTTGTAAAAGCAAAAGCAAAAGCAAAAGAATATTTTAGTATAATAATATAAAACCCAAGGTACGTATACGTAATGTTGTGAAAATGTTTAAATATACACTAAACCAATAATAATATTGATTAATCACATAAGCTATCCAACAATAGATGTTATTCAATCGCTGCTAACTAATTTTAAGTAAGTTTTTAAATATAGTACATACTCTACATCACTTGCGGGTTGTATAAACTGTGGGCTTGCTTGGAAACCTGAGTTAAATTTTCCTGTTATCATATATTTGATAAATATGATAAACATAGGAGAGACACAAGTACTACATAGTATATATAAACTCATATAAATGTAAGTTAGTTACAGTATTTGTATTAGATTTAAGTACGTAGAGTCAACACAAGCTTGTAAGTACGACTTGAAGTTAGTATATCAGAGGTTGCTGAAATCAAATACAGGGTGCGCCATCTTTTAGGTTAAGAACGTTCAAAATAAACAACCGATTTTCAAAAGTAATATATATAAATTTATTATAATTTTTCCTAAACTTAATCTTATGCATACCCGCATCGTTTTGTAAATTCTTAATATGCAAAAAAAAAACGGTCGAAAAATTACTCAAAATCCGTGTAATTTTTGGCTGTAAAATTCAGAATTATTGATCAAATACGCCCATGTTTGATTTTTTATGCATACTTTCGCGCTACCAATAGATTAATAACAAATTATTAAAATTTGGCTACAACAAATTTTTTCCCAAAAATTGCAAAATTTGTAAGGGGGTAAGCTTAAAATGTTCTCAAAATTTAGAAAATTTTTGGTTGTTTTTTTTCAGTGCACTTTCCATGGCATTTTATTTTCGTCCTCAAATGATTGAAAAAAAACCACACCGCGAGAAATTTTGTTAAGTTTTATCCAAATTATGCCTATTCGAAGTTTTTCTAAAATGTGGTTTCCCCATGTAAGAAGGATTAAATCTCTATAACACTATTATTGGCCCAAAATCTCAATTTTTTGCTTAAAAAATATGCCCACGTTCAGTTTTTGGTTGCCAATTTTACGAAATTTATCGTTTAATAATAAATTCTGTCAAAAAAATAATTAATTTCAATTCAATTTCAAAAATTGCAAAGAAAAACAAATTTGTCTAAATTTGGCCAAAAAAAACCCCAATTACTCAACAAGAACAAGCGCAAAACAACACGAATACACCAATATACTACATAACCTATACCCGTATACCCTACATTGAAAATCTTACCAACCAAAAAAATTGTTTCACGATTAATACCAAAATAACTCAATAGTTAAAATTTGCCTACCAGGCGAACAGAAATATAAGACACCTAATCACAAACACAAAAGAGAACGAGGATAAGAGAAAGCAAACAAATGTGGTTTATTAAATTAGATGCATTGGAAAAGAGGGGAAAGAGGGGGAAGAGTGCAATAAGCGCTCTCTGTGGCTTGATCGCACTCTCTCCTTTTTATTGTATTCTTAAGCTCTCTCTCTGCTGTTCTAGTTCTCTCTCTTCTTTCTCTGTCTAAAGTTCTAACATTGCTGAAGTCAGCAGAGAGAGAGAGAGCAGTTGTTTGTTTACTGCTTTTCGCGTCTCCCTTGTGTGCCGTTATTCTTGTTGTGAGCGCTCGTTTTGTTGTACCTATTGCACTCTTTCCCCTCTTTTCCAATGCATCTATCCTTTCAGTCTTTCGTCTTATATTTCTGTTCGCCTGGTATGCCAATTTTAACTATTGAGTTATTTTGGTATAAATCGTAAACGAAATTTTTTGCAGGTAAGATTTTTGATGTAGGGTATACTTATAGGTTATTTAGGTTGGTGTACTCGTGTTGTTTTTCGTTGGATCTTGTTGAATATCAAAATTTATGAAATTTGTATATTTTTTTTGGAAAATCGGTTGTTTATTTTGAAAGTTATTGAATGTTTACATGCCGACATTAGAGTTGCCGCACCCTGTATAATCCTAGGTGTGAATTCATTCATATGCCATTAAAAACAGTATCAAAATATTCGCAGAGTTTCAAATATTGATATCAAACCGTAAGAGCTTAATATTTAAGTGTATAAACGAAGTGTAAACAAATGTTTTGAAACAGGTTTCTGGCAAACGAATAAAACTTAAGTAATAAGAAAGACAAAAAGAATTTAAGCGTAAACGTACGTAATGATATGCGAGTTAGAATACCCTGTAAATACTGCTAACGAGCTATATAAGCATTCAAAGATGTGATTCAAAACAAATATATATACACAACATACAACTTGGATGTGTATATATATTTGACCTAGAGCTAGAACGGCATTCCATGCCAAATATTTGTAAGCTTCGATTTTGATTCTCTAGATTTACGGCTTTGATAGTTATATATAAATATATATCTTTTTTTTTTGCATAATTGGAACGAAAAGTGCAACTGAAGGGTGAAAGATGCTCGTATGTCTGCTATATAGTTTACTGTAATATTTACAAAGGCTCAAAATAAATGCGAGATGGCTGTTACATACTTAGCTCATAGTTGGTACACCTTGTGTCCAAATAAATATAACTCTAACTAGATAATAAACCCAAACCGTAATATACGAATTTCGCTAGTTGTATAAGCAAGGAATTAAACAATAAATCAGTTCGATTTTCGAGTCTCATGAGACTGAGAATGCGAAGTGCAGAGTTGTATCTATTTACAAGCTTTTAAATAAATACCTACGTAGAGTAATATATATATGCTATTTATTCTGGATGTCTAACATAATCGAATGTTTGTATTTCCGAGTATCTGTGGACAAATAATGCGCAACTTAAACCGCCTAGAAAGCATAAAAATAAAATACTTTTAACCTTAGCAAAATTATAAACGATTGCAATATACAGCAACAAAATTCTGGACTGATTTTGACAGCTACAAATGTATTATCAGACGATATATAGCTATATCTTTATGAATGTTTACAAAACGTTATTAAATGTAACTTACTATATATAATATACCATAAATGTGCACAAACCTATCAATGTTTTAAGCCTCTTGATGTTTGGTGTTCAATAAAACAAAAAACCCCAAAATGCAGCGTTTTTGAATTTAATTTGTTTTATTTACAATTTGTTTTTTATTGAATTTACCATTTTTTTTTTGTTTAGTTAATGTTACAATTTCAATTGGTTCTCGTTACAATTAAGTGTTTGCTTATCAGTTGACTACGCATTTTGTTAAGAATTTCATTAGATATTTGGGGGGTTAGACTTAGCTTAAGTTTGGATAAACGTGTTCGATTGTAATATGGTTAAAATACAAAGTTTCAGTTTCAGTTTTGATATGGCGATTATAGGATTATAGTGGAAACCTTTATGTAAAACGCTATTGATATCAACCAATAATTCAACAAAAAGGTTCTCGATTGGTCCAACGCTTGCTACTTTCTACTTTCTACTAATAATACAATTGAATTCTCGTTCCATTTCCGTATCTGTACATGTCATTTATATAATGTCAAATTTAATACAATTGCTAAGATTTCACATAATTATAATAATAGTGGTAATAATAATAATATATTGATAGTATAAAGCTTTAACAAGACTTGCTAAATAATCAGAATACAACACAATTTCTCAACTCCATTTCTTGCTGTCGAGAAGTGCGATTCGGCAATAATAAAAAATTTCCAGCTTGATAAAAATATTTCAAAAATTCAAATCAAACGTTTCGAAGGTGAGCAAAATCAGTTAAACAATTAGTAAATAGAATTTGCATTCGTATATAGGTGTATATAGTGTTATTGTTAGTGTTATTGCAATGTTCAACATTTAGGCACAAAATATATAGTATTGCTTCTCAATCAGTTTAGTAGATAGAATAATTATTGCGTAGTTAATAGAGTCAACGGCTCTTCGTCTTTCGTTCTTTCGTTCCTTGCTTCCTTCCCGCTCTCCCCGGTATTCATCCAAAATAATACAATGTGTTAGGAATCATTTCAAACATTGAAACTAATATCGAAATCAGTTTGAAGCCACGCGCTTCGGAGAATTCGGATTGCTGTTGGCCACCAGCGTCTCCTTCACCCGCTCGTGCTCGTCCTGGAAGAAGATCTTGGTAATCACAACGTCCCCAGTGCTCAGCGTCTGCGACTCCGCATCCACCAGCTTAACCAAGCGCTTATCATTCGCCGCTCTCAGTATGGGCGTCGAGCTGCGCTCCCCCTGGCAGTTGCAATTCTTCATGCTGCAACAGAAAAAGATATTTGGAAATTATAAATTAACAACAACAGGATGAGTCATCATAATAACAATTATTAAACATTGAATAACTTACAAAATAAACAATAATTTTTTAAATATAAAGTATTTTGATTTAGTTCGATGCCGTATTATTTATTTAGACCAATTTATTCTATCTATCTATCTATTCTATTCTATTAAATTTATAATACCAATCAAGTAAATGATATTATAGTACACAATAAAATATTAAATATTTTTTTTTATATTTTTCCTTAACTCTTTCTAACACTTCTGGCAGTATTGTAATAATTTTGATTTCAAATCGCAGTATATTGTGCTTAAATTCATAATGATTTTAAAGTTTTTAAATTTACGCTTTCAAAACTTCCTTATTCAAGTAAATCGGTTTACAATTGGCAAAGTTATTCAATATTTACAAAGCTTAGGATATTATTTTAGCGCTTTTATAAAATCGCACTAAACAGTAAAGTTTTTTGATTGATAATGTTTTAAAAATTAATCTAAACCTTTTTTACTGCATCGAGTTAAAAAAAATATTTAATTTTTTAAAATCGTTTGTTAATTTTCAAAGTTATTCAATGTTTTATATTCAATAAAAATTCATCTATATTTTCTCCGCACTTACTTTCTTGTCTTTTCGCGTATGATTTGCAGATTCTCAGTGGTTGCAATGCTGGAACCCAGCTGTTCCTGCATGGCATTGGAAGCAATAATCTGCAAGCGTCGAAAATATTTAGATAATGGAACTATTTCTGGGATTTCCGTTGGACTTACTTGATCGCAAGGCAATGTTGTTGCTGTTGTGAGTATGGCCTCCAGCTTATCGATGCGCGCAATGCGATCCATGGACTTGTTCTCCAGTATTTCCTCTAGCATCTGCATGGATTCCGTAAGACTAGGCGGCTCCGAGCTGAAGCGCGGAGAGAACGTGCCGGACAGCGAATTATCCGAGGGCACGGAGTCTAAGCTGGGGAAGAACTCATTCTCATTCGGTTCGCCATCGTCCTCCGAGTCGCTTTGATCTCTGTAAAAAGGAAATTGGAAATAAGTTAGAAAATATTGGAATAATGGAGTGTATTGAACGCACTTGTTGGGATTGCCGGCAGATTCCATTTTCTCCAGCTTCTTGGCCACTTTGTAATAACCTTTCAGACGCTCCTTCTCCTCCTCCGTCAAGTCCATATATCTAAAAGGGAGAAATACAAATTAGAAACGTTTGAATTTAGTTAGGATCAATATTTATGAGTAAGCGATAAAATAGTGAATCAAGAAAATATTTCTGGACATCGATAATTATCGATTAAAGTTCGAAACCTCTTAGTTTAGTATCATATCATGAATCGTATCAACAGCTCATGAATAATAAATTATGCTTACTAAAATCTAAGCTCAAATAGCATCTAATTAATGCCAATTAATAGTTTCTAAACAAATTATAAATTATTCTTGAAAATTGGAATTTGAAAAACGCGCTTAAATATAGACTTTTGTTCTGAAATCAAGATTTTTCTGGCTTGTTGAACTTTTGATAACGCAAATGCTAGTTTCAAGCTCTCAAATTACGAAACCGGAACTGCTTGTTTCAAATTTGACCAAATCTCTGTGTGCTTCTCTCAGTGTACTCACCGCAATAGCCGTATCTCGCGATTGGAGAGCACTATGCTCTTGCTGGTCTGCGCCAGCTTCAGCTTGAGATCGGACACCTCGGTGCTGACCTTGCGCTGCTTCTTGCGTATCTTGACCTCGTTGGGCTTGATCTGCATCAGAATTTGCTCAGTGCAGAGTTCGGAGAACAATTGCCGATTCTCTGGCTTGATTTGCTGCGCCAGATTGCCAAAGAGCTGCTCGTGTATCAAAACAAGAACATCTCCGGCTGCATAGAGCATCATTTCACGGCTCAGGGGTCGCTTGGCCCAGAACTTTTGATCGCGTCGATAGATTTGCTTGAGCTGATCCTTGATGGGATTACAGGGTGCATTGTACTGTTCGCACAGCGAGTTCAACGAGATGTATTTGGCTTTATAGACCTGCTTGCCGTGCTCCTGATACTGTAAGATCGCATGCGCTGCTTGCGTGTCGAAGACGTTGCGCAGCAGAATGCCAAACTGCAGATAGAGGTTGACGGCATCGTTGCGACAGTCGTGTATGACCTTGATGACCTGATCGTGCTCCAAGAGCGTCTTGAGACCGCCATCGGTGACCATCGCCGGACAGGATTGCACGTCAAACAAAAACGCTTCCCCTCGTGCGGTGCCCAGCTCGATAAGCGTTATCTCGCCCTTGATGCCCAGATTGATGCCCTCGCAGTCGAGAGAGATGGCGATGTTGGCGGCATCCTTGGCCAGATCGAGCAGCGCATCGGTGACAAAGGTTGCATGCTTCACGTTGGCAATCACGGTGGTGTTTTGCAGCACCTTGATCTTCCAGGTGTCGCCAACAAAGTAATTATGACTAGTTGAGGCGGAGGCAGAGGCGGAGGCGGATGCAGGGGAATTGGAGTTGGTTGTGCCTCCAGTTGTGGCAGTTGCAACTGCAGTTGCAGCTGCTGCTGCCTTGGCATGCACGGGACTTCCATGCGTCTGCTGATTGGCCAGGCTCTGCTTATCCTTCTCCAGATTCTCCGCCAGCGTGCGTATCACCAGGGTGTTAATGCGCTGCTTCAGCGTCTGGTTAACGCTGTTCAAACGCTCCGTTGCAGGCTGCACTTGCTGCTGCTGCTGCTGCTGTTGCTGTTGCATATTCACAGTTGCTATGGGTCCATAGTTGACCGTAGAACTTGGATAGTTGTTCTCACAAAGGTTCTCCAGCTTCAGCTCCGACATGGGCACATAGCTGTCAAAGCCCGAATTCGGCTCCGATTTGTTTTGTGCGTCTGCAAAGCCGTTGCCATTGCCGTTGCCGTTGCCATTGCCTCCGGTCATGTTGGAAACCGGCGCATTTAGCTTGAAACTGGGCGATATAATATTATTGTTGATATTATTGTTATTGCTACTAACGCAATTGGACATATTGTTGCAGCCATTGCTTCGCAGCGCTGGCGATTGCAAACGCTGCTGCACTGCGCTCGTCTCAACTTTTCGATTGCTCGGATTACTCTGATTGTGCTGATTGTTCAGATTGTTGTTGATATTGTTGAGCGCATTGAACTGCTCGCGGGATCGCGCCTGCGCCTGTTGTATGTGCGAGTCGTTGAGCTTCGGCTTCTGCAGCAGCGTGACTAGATTCGCCTGTATGTGAAAACAGTCGGAGAAGAGCTTGAGGAAGGAGCTCAGATCCCCGGGAGTTTTGAACATGCGCAGCCATTGATCCTGCGGAAAGTTCAGCGTCAGCAGATGGAACAATTGATCCACCAGCAGCGGCCCCTTCAGCTCAATGCACTGCGCGAAAAAGTCGAGCATCTGCTGTGTGCCGCGCGTATCGATATTCGATTGCGGCAAATGCAATCGATCCCGTGCCGGCAGATCCGTCATATTCTCACTGCCCACCAGCACCACGTAGTCGTCCTGTACCTTGAACACGTCCGTGTGCTTCATCAGAAAGTCCGTGAACTCCTTGATATGTTGGCCTGCAAAGCAAGTACACAGTTAATTAGTGGAAGTATTCATTTAGAACACATCGATTTATATCGATTATATCGAAAATTTGTATAGGTCTTCACTAGAATATTGAAAAGTATCGATTTATATCGATAAGTTTGAAATCTTTTTGTAATAAAGTTCAATAGGCTTGTAAAAAATATCGATTTATATCAATAACATCGATATTTGCATAATTTTCAAAATACATTGCGATAGAAGCGTTTAAAATGTTGATTTTTATGGAAAACAGAAATTTGTATAGTTCTTTTCTAATAAATTTCGATTATTTTTTTTGTGAAAATATAAAATTTTCATTATTTTTTTTATGGAATAAATTTCGATAAAATTGAAAAAGATATCGATTTATATCGATAATGTAAAAGTATAAAGTATATCGAAAATATTGACATTTGCAAAATATTTTCTTATAAAATTCTATTTTATATAAGTTTAAAAGGATTTAAAAATTCCAATTTATATCGATAACATTGTTATTTTCATGATTGTTTCCTAATTATGTACGATTACTAAAAATATAGGTATTTTTTTCGATATTGATATTGATCGATATTGATTGACAATTATTAATCGATAAAAACTTGTCAATTTAAATGTGAGCTCACCTGAAATATGTCGGACCTGCGGCGATGCCTGGGACCGATGTCCGAGCAGACTGCGGACGGGAACCTCCGCTGCAGCTCCATATTGTAGCATCTTGTTCTTGAAATAGTCTTTAGCCTCTTGTATGTAATCCCGCTTGCCCCCGCTGTTGCCGTCATCGGAGCTGCTGTGCTGATAGGCGTTCACCTGCACATAATCCCCGTCCACCAGAAATATCGACGGATATTGGGCGAGAAATTTCTTCAGACCTGAGGAGAGAGAGAAACGTGTCAATTATAATTAGTGGCAGCCATTAGCGGGTGTCTTGAGCCATCAGCGGGTAATGCAGTAAAAGTGTTAACTTAATTAATTTGCCACTACTTGCCCCCTCTTGACCCCCCTTGCCCCTGCCTAGCTGTGCTTAATGCACATTGTTAAAGCCAAGTTGATAACGCTGATAAGTTGTACATCATCAACTACAGTTGATTAATTTCTGCCTGGCGCATTGTATAACTATGCTACTTATCAGTTGTGCCACATGCCACTTGCCACTTGCCACATGCCACAAGCCTAGCACATGTTGGCGTTCCCATAATTAACGCCATTGTTATACATATTTATAACAAGCGCAGCGCATCTACTGCAGCTCAAAAGTTGCTTAAAGTTGTATCTGTTGTATTAAGCAAGGATTTGTTATTGTGTCTGCTTGCTGGTTATGTCTACACTGTGAGAAAAATGTGCTGAATGGCAACGCGAATTGGGCAATAGTTTTCCAAGCATTAAGTTGTGTCTTTTTATTACGAAATATCTGCACTCTACATTTTGAAGAAGTTTTAATTTCATTACACATTTAAATGAATGTTATTCATATCTATACATTCCATGAGGTCAAAAATGTAACATTCGTTAGAAATGTTAAATTCTTTAGAAACCTAACATTCAACAGAGATGTAAAATTCTAATTGAAATTTTACATTTAACTGAAATGTAACATTCGAAATAAAATATAAAATGTTATAGAAATTTACATTGGACAGAAATGTAAAATTCTGTAAAAATTTAACATTCGACAGAAATGTAACATTCGTATTGAATTTTAACATTCGAATTGAAATGTAAACTTCAATTGAAACGTAACATTCGAACTGAAATGTAACTGAATGTTATGAAAACTGTTATCCACCTTGAAGGTTTTTTAATCGAATTCTTTAATCGAACAATCGATAAATTAACGATGAATTGACAAAGCAATATTATTAATCAACAATTTAAGACATATAATAATAATAATAAATCCTACAAGATAGATGAATATAATTCTGATATAATATGATATTATGAAAACTGTTATCCACTTTAAACGGTTGTTAATCGAATTCTTTAATCGAACAATCGATAAATTAACGATGAATTGACAAAGCAATAATCAACAATTTAAACAATATAATAATAATAATAAATCCTACAAGATAGATGAATATAATTCTGATATTTGTAAAAAACTACAAATCGATAAATATGAATCTTCTTCATTTTTCTATTGCATATCGATTTCTATGTCATCGTAATTCTACTATGCCCTATCTGGCCGATAAGTTCTACGTCAGAGTTGCATAATTGCGTTTATATGGCATATGAATTGTTTACAGTGCGGCATCTCCAGTCGAATGAAAAGTGAATGCACTCAAGCCGCGCAGAGTGCGAGCTATTTATTTGATAAATCAGGTCATAGTTTGCTGTTTGCTGTTTGCTGTTGGCTGACTGACTGCCGTCAACAGACAGACAGGCAGACAGACAGGCAGGCAGACAAAGGGGTTGACAGGGGGACAGGGGGGGAGGGGGGGCAAGGGGCAACTCAACATTCCTCAAACTCAAACTCATCTCTTCTCGTTTCGTTTGGCAGCCTATTGTGTGTGTAATATGACGTGACATGACAAACGCGCAGCAACTGAGAGGAGGCAGGGGCTGAGGCGCAAGGGGGGAATTGTTTTTATTGTTGCGTGTCGAGGGGAGTCAGAGCAACAGCTCCCCTCTGCCCTCACCCCTCTCTGCACTCCAAGCTGTCTATTGTTGTCAAACTGAATTTGTAGCAGGCAAGGCTTTAAAAATTAATCCAATTGCACTCTTAACGAGGCTCAAAAAATGTTTCTTAATTTTTAATTCTGTAAATAAGTTCCAGGAATTTAAATATATCGAAATTTTTAACATTTTTTAGCTTTAATTTTTTATTTTATTTAATTTATAGTGTTATTTTTTCGTTATATCAAACTTAGCGATATTTTTAATGATATATCCGATAGAATCAATATTTTGATACTTCATATCTATAAAATCTTTTCGATTTAAATCCCTAGTTGTAAATCGATAGTCAACCATTATTCAAGACTTTCATGGCTTACCTGAATTTGAACATTCTAATCAAATGTGCTCAATGACACATAAAGTGGACAAATGACCAAAAAAAAGCAACTCTGGAATGCCCCACTAAAAAATGGGGCATCGGCAACGGCTGTATAACTCAATTTTTATGCTCTCCCCTATGCATTAGCCAAATTGAAGTGGAAGCAATGGAAATTGATATTGATATTGAAAATTGAAATTTACAGGTGATACAGATGCCGACTTCCCCAAGTCCATAAAAATTTGTGAGTTCTAGCGGAGTAAGTGTTTACTTACATATATGTATATGTGTATGGCGTGCATTAATATTTATCGCTCGTATTTCTCCCAACTCTTTCAGCCTCGTTAAATGAAAGCCAAGCATACGTAGCAATAGATGCGAGGGTAGTTTGTGCTATTGCTGGGAATATTTAATTTATAAGCTGAGAAAACTGAACTCCAAAAGTTCAAAATAACCCATTTTTCCTTTATTGTTTATTTATTTATATGAAACTCTCGCTGCCTAACTCTTGCTAAGACAACTCTCGCTGACCCAACTCTCCCAAGAACAACTCTCGCTAGCCCTACTCCCACTCTCGTTAGCCGCCCTAGCTCTAGCTCTCGCTAGCCCAATTCTCGTTAGCCCAACTCCCACTAGTCCAACTCGCTGACCAAACTCTCGCTAACCGAACTCTCCCTGACTCAACACTTGCTGCCCAACTCTCCCAAGCCCAACTCTCGCTAGCCCTACTCCTACTAGTCCAACTCTCGTTAGCCGAACTCTCGCTGGCCGAACTCTCGCTAGCTCAATTCTCGTTAGCCCTATTCCCACTTATCCAACTATCGCAGGCTCAACTCTCACAGGCCCAACTCTCGCTCGCACAACTTCGCAAGTCCCACTCTCGTTGGTTTAACTCTCGTTGGCTTAACTCTCGTTGGCTTAACTCTCGCTGGCGAACTCTCGCTGACCAAACTCTCGCTAACCAAACTCTCCCTGACTCAACTCTTACTGCACAACGCTCGCAGGCCGAACATTCGCTGGCCCAACTCTCGTTAGTCGAACTCTCGCTGGCCGAATTCTCGTTGTCCGAACACTCGCTGTCCAAACTCTCGCAGGCTCAACGCTCGCAGGCCCAACTCTCGTCGAGTGAACTTTAGCTGGCTCTACTCTCGTTGGTTACAGATATAATTCTCGTTGACTCTCCAAACTTGAACAACTTAAACAACTGTGTGCGTAATTATTTTAGCCCACAGAATCCACAAGGCAAATACTTTTCAATCCACACCCGAGCGAATAGTAAAGATTCTGTCTTATATTTGTAGAGCAGAGAGACAATATTTGCGGCATTTCTTGGCTGGCTGCCTTTTGCCTTTTGCCTGCCCCTCTTGCCCCCTCTTGCATTTAGGGGGGCAGCTTCCCCTCGCTCTGCGGAGGAGCAGGTGTTGTCGGCAGTGGCACATTTTACGGTCAAATTTTGGACACAATTTTGTGGGCAATTTTCAAATGCAGCGAGCACACTTTGCTATAAATATATATACACAGGAATATAGTATATCGTATATAGTATATATATGCAGTGTGCACGTTGTACTTATATTTATATTTATGTTTATGTTTGCTTATTGAAATATAACCCCAGACAGCAGACAACAGACAGCAGCAGCCCAAAGGTTGTAGGTTGTAAATTCTGCAAATGTCTCTCAGGTAAAAGGGGTTATGTGGCTATAAATTTAAGATTTTATGCACACACGTCTCGAGGAGTGGGCGTAACCTACACCTCTATAACTCCACACACTCAGAAAAATAAGAAATTAATTTTATACAAGCTTTAAAGCTCTTAAATTAAGCTTAAGTTGCTTTAGAATTAAACTACCATTTTCCTTCTATATGATTTACACCCCTGTAGCTGCCCACACTCAGAAAAATAAAGAATTAAATTTCTAAAAGCTTTAAAGCTGTTAAATTAAGCTTAATTTGCTTTAGAATTAAAGTGAAAGTCGAATAAAACAAAATAAAAATTGATATAAAAAAATCACAAAAATTTATATTAATATTAAAACTAAAATTAAACAAAAAATTAATCAAAAAAAATTACAAATCAAATTAAAATTGAAATTACAATCAAAAATTTTAAATACTACATTTTAAAATAAATTTTACTTTCAGCTCTTTAAACTCTTAACACCCAAGCTTCTGAATTCTACAATAAAAACTCTTTGACATTTCTTTCAGTGTAACGTTTGCCAGTTGATGCATTGGCAACATGAGTTTATTATTAACTCCTTAATTGAGGCATTTGTTCAATTAGGCGCACAATTAATAATCAGCAACATTTGCCGCTAGTTAAACTTTTTGCTGGCGCACAAAAATCAATGTCGTGCCGAATCCGAATCCGAATCCGAATCCCAATCCAAAAGCATTTCCATTTCCATTTTCATTCGCAACATCAACATCAACCTTGGCAGCTGGCAGCAAAAGCAGGAAAACCTCTAGCTCAACTCCAAGTCGGACGCATAATGCCGTCACGCAATGCGGTGTGTGGGGGGAAAAGGGGGAAAATGGGGAAAGGGGAAAAGTTGTAAGCAAAGAGCCAAGGGTGCTAAAGGATTTCAAATGGGACAAGCGACTGCTGTCGGCATAAAATCGTTAAATTTATGTCCCTTGCTCGCCTCGGATTCGGAATCGGAATGTGGAAACGGCATCCGAGACACAAGTCAAAATGGAAATGTGTAACGGATAAGCTATGATTATGTGGATTATGCGGATTAGCTCAAAGACTTGCCACTTTAGACGCTTTAAGTCATTTTAAAAACCAACAAATCCAAGACAATAAATTGATAATGCTTAGAAAAAGAAAAGTTAAGTTTAAAGATAATTATATTGTTGTGGAATATTTCATTATTAAATTTGGTATTATTATATATTATATTATTTAATTATTATTTATTCACGTAAACTAAATTTAGCGTAATTTTTATGCATTTATTTTTACCCCTTTTAGAAAAGACAAATCGACATACAAATAAACCTAAATGTTTCAGCTCAATTCTTATCTAATACAATGTCAATATTTGGCTAGATTTTTGGCTAATAATTTCCACAATTAAATAAACAAAATATATTAAAAACGAAGTAAAATTTAGCTAATTTGATACCCCATAAAAAGTTAATATTTGGCTACTATTTTACGGCATAGCGTCATATCTCCGCGCGACATATCTCCGCCCGGTACAATTTTCGAGTGGGGTTATGTCGCTTTTTTGTTGGCGGTGTTATGTCGTTTTCAAAGCAACATATCTCCGCCGAGCCCAAAACGACATAACTCCGCGCGGAGCTATGTCGCTTTGAAAACGACATATCTCCGCGCGGAGCTATGTCGCTTGAAAACATATTGAAAACGACGTATCTCCGCGCGGAGCTATGTCGCTTGAAAACATATTGAAAACGACATATCTCCGCGCGGAGCTATGTCGCTTGAAAACATATTGAAAACGACATATCTCCGCGCGGAGCTATGTCGCTTGAAAACATATTGAAAACGACATATCTCCGCGCGGAGCTATGTCGCTTGAAAACATATTGAAAACGACATATCTCCGCGCGGAGCTATGTCGCTTGAAAACGACA
>JAWNNJ010001188.1:0-11982 GCA_035045125.1 Hypselothyrea guttata | reverse complement strand
GAAAAATATAAATATAATACATTGAAGTATTATCCCAGAGTCCAGCCTTGTAAATAATAAAGCACTTTAATTGTAGTTCAAATATAACACACAACCGCACGCGCTCGTCGTCAAGAAGCAACTGCAAGTATCGTATGTACATATACGAAATTAGAAAGAGATAGAATGCATATCGAGTATCGATTGTTTCAGTGTTAGAAAGCGTATATGCAAATCACTGTTACTTTTGAATACATATTTCAACACGCCACCTCAAAAGTTACATTGATTATTTAAAATATTTATAATACTTCTTTTGGACGAGTTTATGCATATCATGGTTTAAATTATTTATTTATTTCTGGGGAAACAAATTTGATCCAGCATTTGCTGCAAGGGATTAGGGAAACCCAGTAAAACCCATCCAGATCAATTCAAAATAGTATTTAACATAAATTCAGTTATTTAACAAACTAAAATAATTCATATCCATTTTGATTCACTTATTATCACCAATTAAACTATTGTTTCAAATTTAAACTTATAAAATTAAATTAAATCAATTTTGTTGTTGTTTTGTTGATATCTTATACATTTAAAACTTATTATTTTAACATTTTAATTTCAATTCAATTTTGTTCTCCGATCAATTTATAAATTTAAACCTTTTAACTTAAACAATTATTTTTCTCCAATTTTCAGTCAATTTGCAATAAAAATTAAATAAACATTTCAGGTCAAATTCATTTTGTTCTGTAATTTACTTATTAATAATAACGTGATCCTTTAATTCATTTTATTTGCTTGTAATTCACTTATTAATATAAACTCAACCTTCAATTCATTTTGTTTATTTGTAATTAACTTATTAAATATCTTTTCTGCTGGATGACAAGATTTGATTCCAGATCGACCCATTTTCAAACTGGATTTATTCCGACAGTCCCAGTTGGCTTCTTAAGGAGGTAAAACGTGCTGCTGGCAATGGCTTCGTTAAGATGTCTGCCAATTGGAAATCTGTGGAAATATACTTAACACAAATAAATTTCTTTTCTATTTGTTCTCTAATAAAGTGATACTTTATGTCTATGTGCTTTGTTCGCTTGTGGCAGGTGGGATTATTGGCAATACTTATACACCCTTGATTATCTTCAAATATATCTATTGCGCCCTTCAATTCTAGTTTAGTTTCGGTTATTAATGACTTAAGCCACAATGCTTCTCTAACACCTTCGAATAAGGTCATGTATTCCGCTTCGGTAGAAGAAGCAGCAACAGATTTCTGTTTCATGGTACTCCATGAAATTAAGCAATTTTCGAACATTTTAAATATATATCCAGTAGTACTTCTTCGGTCAGTTTCATTCCCAGCCCAATCGGAATCGACATAACCTACAAGAATACTACCATAGTTTATATTTTTCTTGAATGTCAGTTTTAAATCAACAGTACCTTTTAGGTATCTGAGTACTCGTTTGAGGCATTGCCATAATTCCTTGTTGTTATTATTTGTATATCTACTTAAAATACTTATTGATGTACTCAAATCGGGTCGTGTACATAACATGATATACATTAAACAACCAATTAAATTTCTACATGGAGCATCATATGATTCTTCAGATTCTAAACCCTCATAGTTTAATTTACTTGGAAGAGGTGTATCAACAGCATTACAATTCTCCATATTAAACTTTCTTAAAACATTTTGAATGTATGCTGATTGACTGAGACATAATTGGCCATCTTTCCTATCAATCTTTATACCAATAAAATATCGAATTTCCTGTAAGTCAGTCATTTGAAACGTATTAAGTAGGTAAGATTTAAATTTAGACATTGTATCAGAATTATTAGTTGCAATTACTACATCATCCACATATAACAAAATATATATGTTGTTTAAAATATTTCCTTTATTTAATATGTAAATACAACGGTCAACTCTAAGATTTTCAAATCCAACTCCCTTTAAGACATTTTCAAACACTTCAAACCAACATCTTGCCGCTTGTTTAAGACCATAAATAGCTTTATTAAGCTTACATACATTATTTTCATCATAATTGGTCAAGCCCTTTGGAACCTTCATATATATTTCATCTTTTAGAGTTCCATTTAAAAATGCTGTTTTAACATCCATATGATGAACAAGCAAGTCATATTGATTTGAAAGTGCCAAAAGAAATCTTAAACTTGAAACTCTTGCAACTGGTGCAAAAGTCTCATCGTAATCAGTCATATATTCTTGTGTAAAGCCCCGTGCCACAAGTCTAGCTTTATACTTTACTAAATTGCCAAATTCATCTTGTTTTATACTAAATACCCACTTGCAATCTACTATATTTTTGTTATGTGGCTTTGGCACTAAACACCAAGTTTTGTTTTGAAAATGTGAGTTAAGTTCATCTTGTATGGCTGCCTCCCAGCAAGCTCTGTCTTCACGATATTTAATTTCATCAAATGTACTTGGAATTTCACTCAAACACATTTGAGTATTCATTAGACATTTCTCTAAGAATCTATATGATAATTTTGGTTTTCCTTTAATTCTTTCACTGCGTCTAGTTTCTATAACATTCAAATTTTCTTTTGAATTATCACCAGTATCAACAACTGGATCGGCATTCTCGAGATTTGTGGAATTTTCACTAAGCTGTACATTCTCTGTTGAATCAACAGATTCATCATTTTCCATTATTGGAAAATTCGACTCTTCATTATTTCTCATTTCAGAGTTATCATTTGAATTAACATTTTCAAGTTGAATACCAGAGTCTTCTTCACATACAGTCCTAGATTTTAACATGTTTATTTCATCCACCACAACATCTCTAGCTGTCATAAACTTTCTCGATTCCATATCCCACAATTTATAGCCATTCGGCTCATACCCGACAAGTATAGTTTTAATAGACTTTTCGTCGAATTTACGTTTTCGTACTTTATTAAGTGCATATACTGTCGAACCAAATATCTTTAGATATTTTAAAACAGGTTTTTTATTATGCCACATTTCATATGGTGTTTTCTTTACATTTTGCAACGCTCTACTTGGGGATCTGTTAATTAGATATGTTGCTGTTAAAACAGCTTCACCCCAAAATTGTTTATTCAGTTTGGCACTGTTAATCATAGAGCGAGCCTTCTCGGTGATTGTTCGAATCATCCGTTCTGATACACCATTTAACTGTGGAGTATGAGGAATCGTTAAATGATAGCTGATGCCTTTTTCTATACAAAACTCACGCATCTCATTGGATAGGTATTCCCTGCCATTATCAATATACAGATTAACAATTTTTAAATTAAAATGAGCCTCACTCTTTGCAACAAAATCTTTAAAAACAAAAAATACATCTGACTTATATGTTATTAAATATGTGACACAGTAATGTGTGTACTGATCGATAAAAATTACATAATAGTTTTTATTATCAATTGTAGAGGGTGTGATCGGACCACAAACGTCAGAATGAATAACAAAGAGTGGTCGGTTGACATTTTCTTTATTTTTGGATTTTTCAAATTTTAATCTTGATTGTTTGCCGTTTATACATGCCTCACATAATTCATTATTTAACTCAACGTTATCAATAAGATTATTATCTTCAAACATTTTATTTCTCTTAATTTCTATAAATTTTCCTACACTTATATGGCCCAACCTTTCATGCCACAAGCGGTACTTTGCACTATTTGAAATTATTGATGTATATATACAACCATTTAATTTAAATTTAATAATTGGTACATTATACTTACAACTTCCATCAAACACCGTGTTACCATTTTTGGAGACTTTTATGCCGTCAGGATTAAAGGCAACAGTCATCCCAGCATTCTGCATTTTCTTCACTGATAGTAGGTTGTGAGGAATATCCTTGCTATACAGCACATTTTTCAGCGTAATATTGTTTCCGGAGCTATTAAGGTGAACCACTCCTTTGGCTGTAGCGTGGATGAATTCACCGCGCTTAGCAATTTCAATTGCCACATTTGATGCCAAATTTTCAAACTCCGAAAACAAATTAATATCATTTATGAGATGATCAGACGCCCCCGAATCTAGGATAAACTCTACCTCATTTGTGTTTATCTGTCTATCTGTCTCTCTCATCATAAAAGCAAAACTGCGTTCTGAATTTGTTGTTGTTGCTATCTGAGCCTGCTTATCTGTTCTATTCTTCTCACTATTCTTCTCATTATTCTGATTTCCCGCTTGCCTTTTTAAAAAGAAACAATCTTTTTTCAAATGGCCTAGTTTGCCACAATGAAAACATTTTGGTTTAGTTTTAAATGTATTTTTAAATGGTTTCTTCAGGTTTTTGAACATTGACTTATTTTTAAACTTATTTTCACTTGGGTGTCTATTTCCTATAGCCTGTAGTACCTTAGCACTTGTATCTTTGCTCAAGCCTTTTAATTTAATCTCCTGATCAAGAAGACGAGTTTTAACAAATGCTAATGTTAAATTACTCTCAGACAAGGTTTCTATTGCCGTTATAACTCCATCATAGCTTGATGGAAGAGTTAAAAGAAGGTGAGACACTTTGTCCATTTCATCTAATTTAGCTCCTGATGCAATGAGCTCAGTTATAAGATCATCAAAGAAATTGAAATGATTCAACAGGGTAGTATCCCCTTTCAATTTTAAGGCCAATAATTTTTTTCGTAGTGAAAGTTGAGATGCTAGGCTCTTTCTTTCATAAATGCCATCTAAATTTGCAAAAATTTGCTTTGCACTACTTTCACTGTTGGCAAAAACCAAAAAAGAATCGCTTAAGTATTCAATTATAAGATTCTTTGCATTTCTTTGCGCCTTTTTAATCTCATCTGTTAACTCCACTTGATCCTCATCTATTATTTTTAATAAGTCATTTTCTTCTAATAACGCCCGCATTCTAAACTTCCAAATTGAGTATTTGTCCCCATCAAATGGTTTTATATTTCTTTTTCCTTTATCCATTTTTTTTTATTTTGTTTTTATATATACACTACACAAGTATATAGTTGCGCAAATCAGGCTTGGCGTCAATTTTGAATAGCGTTGTGAAATTCAGCCCTTTGCGGCGAATTAGTCTGAACGTCACTTTATTTCTGCGAATTCAATTTGGCGGCGAGTAAGTCTGTGCGGCACTTTTGCGTCGGTATTTTCAGCGAATTCGTTTTGGCATCACTTCCGTTGAAATATGATTTTCTGAGAATTGATTACGCATGTTAAATTAATAATTCGTTTATTAATTATTACACACGATTTATTTCGATTATTATTTTGTTTTTTCGGGTTTGAATATTTCTTTTTAATCTTTTAACGTAAGTTACATATATATACACATATAGTATATAATATGTAAATTTTTATTTAACTTTAACTATCACAATTAAAGCACTCGATTATTAACAGCTGTACTTGTGTCTGGGCCCATAACCTATTGAAAAATATAAATATAATACATTGAAGTATTATCCCAGAGTCCAGCCTTGTAAATAATAAAGCACTTTAATTGTAGTTCAAATATAACACACAACCGCACGCGCTCGTCGTCAAGAAGCAACTGCAAGTATCGTATGTACATATACGAAATTAGAAAGAGATAGAATGCATATCGAGTATCAATTGTTTCAGTGTTAGAAAGCGTATATGCAAATCACTGTTACTTTTGAATACATATTTCAACAATTACAAATGAACTGAAAGTGTTTAGAAGCAATGTTAGAGTGTGCAGATATAAAGATTATAAATCGGTACAATATGGATGCCTATTATGAGTGGGTACAGCCTAAAAGTATGATAAGGTATTTAATGTAGAAGAACTTGCTTAAAATAATAACTAATTTTTTCTTAAATTTTGTTTTAAATTTTTTTTATTATAATTAATACTAAAGTGATGTTAAAAATTTAAAAAATATGTATATATATAAATGTATCCTAAATAATAGAATGAATAAAATAATTCTATGATGGGAGTTATATGAAATAAATCTTTTTAAAATAAATATTCTTAATATACCAACGAAGTTTTCAGATAAAACATTTAAAAGTTTGTATAGCATATATTTTAATTTATTTTTTATTCCGAAAAAAATCCTAATGAGTACAGATACCTAAATTGCAGCTTAAGTCACGTTACTAAAAAACAAAAATCGTACATTTAAATTTAATATAAATCTAGAAATAACGCTAATTTCATTTCAGTGGTTTGATTGTGTTGCCTTAAAGTTGAAACTCAAATTTTAATTATATATTTTGTGATTTGTCTGTCCAATAATTAGATTACTCAACTCAATGCGCTTAATGTGATAATACATTTTAATTAATATTTTTAAAATTAAAACTTATTTTGTTTGGTATATTTTATAAATGTATTGTTTGCCATTTATTATACCTCGCAGGCATCTGTTGTTTTTGATATACATTTAAGCTTCAAGTAAATTGTTATTTTACATTTTAATTCATTAAAATTTTAGGCAATTTATTGATAAGGTATTTGTTTAAATATTTTTCACTGCTTGATCTATAATCCTATAATAAAGTTGACCTGTTTTGTTTAAAACTTGAATTCAACCTATAAAAACCGTTTGATAACAGATAACAAATTTAAATTTGCGAATGTTTTTAAGGAGCTAGAAAAACTTAAATGGAGCTAGAATCGCTCGCAGCTGGCGATATGAGCTATGACTTTCAATTAAAAACCCTTGCGACTTTGTTTACATATGCAAAAAGCGCATTTCATGCTGTTGGCTCAGCCCTGTCATGGCAAGGCTTGCTTTAAAATGCAGAAAACATGAGTGCGATTGCGACTCCGGCTACAACTGCAACTGGCCCAAAGTACTGGCTGCAGTTTAAACATAAGTGAGTATTTCTGCCGGTCTGTCTGTCGGTCTGTCTGTTAGTCGCTATGTATGCCTGTGTGCGATATGATTGTATGGCAACTCAACGCCCAGGGCCATGCAGCTTGCCACATGCCACAAATCCAACGCTTTATGTTTGCGTTAACGTGTGCAAAATCTGATGGCAGCACTAACTTGCGGATTTAGGTGTTGAAAATTATGTGTAAAATGTGTCACAGCTAAGCTGCGCCATGCATGAGACCAGGACCTAGACCCACCGAGAGGCTGGGGGCGTGGCAAGTGCTAAATGTCGCTCAAGGCAAGCCGAAGCGCGTGCGGCAAAGCAGATCACATTTTCAGCTGCAGCGGAAGGAAGTGGGGCAAGCAGCCGTCTTTGTGTGTGTGCGTGTACTTTATACAAATGAGTTTATGCGCTTTTGGCCTGGCCAAAAAGTTGCATGTGGGCTAAAGTTGACTTTGAACTGGCTGCGAATCTTGGCAACACTTTGATGTTGCTTTTAACGCACCCAAAAGAAACCAGTAGAGACGAAGCAGATTAGTTCTACGAAAGGCTGCAGTCGGACGTAACCGACAATAATCACTGCTTAATTCCCCTTCTATCGAGGCGAGCGAATTGTCCGTTGCATATCTTTGGTGTTTTTTATCTGCTGCTTATGGGATTTACAACATCTACAACATTGTATCCGATATATAGGTAATCGTTCTAATCAAGAATTTAAATATTACACACATTATTCATTGGCACTAACTCCATAGACCCTTTTGTATTTTTTTAAAGTGCATGCTCTAGAAATATTTCTATATAGAAGTCAGGTATATATGGAGGTTAAGACCTTGTCACGCGCCCTGTAGCCTGACCTGACTCTTAATTAAAATATTTATTAAGCACTTTTGCTGCATGCAACAAATTAATAGCACAAACCTGATCCTCTCTGCTGCAACAGCGCTCATAAAGTTCCCAGCTGAGGACACAACCCACAGTTTGAATATTTTCAGTAGGACAGTAGCTGGGCCCCTCTGCCCCCCCTCTCCCTCTCTCTCTCTTATGGGGGAGCAACAGCAGCGTCAACATGGCCAAGTTGGCCAACTGCTATATGTTAGTTGGCGTGGCAGAATGCATTCTCCATGCCGTTACAACCAGCGGCAGCCGGATGAACAGCTTGCTGGTTAGGCTGACAAAATATGCAGCTGCCTTTGCTGCCTTCCCGTACTCCTCTCCAAGTTTTAGCTCTTTTTTTATCGTCTGACAACAGCAACAAAAGCCTCACTAACAAAATTTGCAATATTTATGTGGCCAACGGCTCCTAGACCCACCAAAACTACACCTGCCTACAAATTCAATAACAAATTTTAGAAGATTTTTTTTCCTATTCAAATTATTTTAAGTGCAATATCTTGCTGGGAATTAAATACAATTTTCTATGCATTTCCATAAAAAGCAGCTCTGGTGTCTTATCAAAAATGTGATTAAATTGTTTTGTTTATTTTTACGATTTATAAACTACCATTTTCGGTCAAATAATTGTTGCAAAATTGCACTGAAAAAACTAAACACGACAGATTTTATGGTCAATATTGGAATAATGGGAGGATTACCACTCCTAAGACCTGATGCGCACAGGCTTGTTGGGTAATTACAGTGTAGGACCTGCTGATAAATCTGTCAATGGCAGTCCCAGATCAGCGGGTTCTCCGCTCCGCTGCCATTTTGTTTCTAACGATTTGGTGGCCTGCAGTGGCAGCTGTCAGTTGCCATGAATGGAGTTCAATTGAGAGGCCCATCAAAGTCATTCGGCGCCATTTGAAATGCAAACGGATAAAACAAATAATTAGTTTTGCGTTTTAATTTCGAGCACTGAATAATTGATATTGTTTGACAACGCAAAAAAGCCAATTAAACTTATGAGCTTTAATCAGAAGAAAAAAATTCAACTGAACACAAAAAAATGAAAATTTTGCTAAATTATTTGCATTGATTTTCCGCTTCATTGTCTATTTCATGGCATCGTATATGTATATAGTATATATTGGTCGAATTGGGCGATTGGACGATTTCAATTTCGCGCTGCTTGAACAAGCCAAACGAGCAAATTACCATAAATTTATTGATATAGTTGTGGTAAACGAGTTGAACATAGTTCGCTTAATTTATTTATGCTAAGTGAGCAAGACAGACAGACAGAGAAAGAGAAAGTGTGAGAGAGAAGGAGAATGAGGCAAAGTGAGCAACGCAAATTGTATCGAGTTTATGATTGAATTGCATTCATTACATTTGTGCTCTATCAATTGGAAAACAATTATCATAATTATGAAAAAATGTATTAAAAAACTGAATAGGCATCGCAGATGGGATGAATTCGCCCGTTTCTAGAATACTCCGTGCCATTTGTATTAATTATAATTTTAAAAATATTTATTAAATATTGTATGAAGTCCAGCAAAAATGCAATGTATATATATACTTTCTGGAGCCAACGCCTCATTCTAACCTTTTTTACAGGGTATAAATTATGACAAAACGTAAAAATATTTCATGGAATTTTAAAAAAAATATATTTTGACAATTACTGGCTTTTGTTAGTATTTTTAATAATATTAGTTTCAGTTTGGTTGTATTTTTTATAAATTTTATTTTGATGGATTTATCAATTTCACTTAATTGAATTTTTTTTTAAGTTTTACAAAATTAAAATTGTGCATTAAGCGTGATTGTAATGCGCTTAAGTCCAGCAATTGGCATAAAATTTAATATCTTTGCTTGATTCCAATTATAAATAAGCGGTTTAACTTTTTCAGCTCAGTCTTTTTTATTGGGTATTAAGCTTTGTGTGGATTATTTTTGACTGATTAAAAATTAACCCTTAATTTGCCTTCATATAGTAAATATAATATTTTTACTTGATCTGAATTTATTATTTAATTTAACTAAAATAGTTTAAAATAATTTCAAAATGACTCAAAACAGTGTTAAGCCTAATTGTCAATAAATTTAAGAATTATATTAAACTAATTTAAATCAAATTTATTTATTAAAATGCCAAACTGCCTTGTTTATTATTTTAAAATCAAGGTTGAAATTATGCAGTTTCCACAAAGCCATAAATAAATATTGAAATACACGATAAGAGCTTAACATTTTGATTAAATTGACATGACATCAAAATTAATATGCAATTCATATAAAATTCCAGACGTGAGCTTTAAAATTAATAAAACTATTTAATATGCATGCTAAAAGTTGGCATATAGAGCTCATATCAGTGCATTTTTTTTCAAGTGCATGCACTTTTTAAGCCTTCAGCTGGCAGCAAAAGAAACGGCGCATCAAATGCAAATTTGTCAAGTTTATACCCTGCAGTAAAAAAAACTGTTGAGTTCTGCTGACTTTTTATGCCATTGCCAGTAATTTCCACAGGGTATATGTGCTAGTCGGGCATGTTGTTTACAGTTTTTATTTAACTTTTGGCTTTCGTGCGCTGTTTGCTCGTCTGTCTGCATCCGCAGGGAAAACTGCTCGCATATAACAAATATACCTGCTTATATGCGGACATTAAGGCCAGAGTACACATTTATATTGTCAAGCTGATGTACTGTATGCCTCTGCCTCTGCCACTGCCCCTGCCCCACTTGCAACATGTGCGGTGCATGTAAGTACATACAAATATTGTGTATTTTGTGCAGCGTGTTTTCAAATCTAATATTGACAGCATCAGCCGTTGGGGATTGTGCTTTTGTTTTTGGTTTTGCGGCAAACGATTTGCGGTTTGTGTGGAAAATGTTTTTGTTGTCGCTCGAACGCCTCTAATTGATTTTCCATGTGCGCTGCAAGTTGCACTCGGCAAAATTTCCATGTTCACAAATTTGAACTCACTGGAATTACTTGGAAATTAGAGAAAAATATTTATTAAAAAAAAAAAAAAAAAAAAAAAAAAAAAAAAAAAAAAAAAAAAAAAAAAAAAAAAAAAAAAAAAAAAAAAAAAAAAAAAAAAAAAAAAAAAAAAAAAAAAAAAAAAAAAAAAAAAAAAAAAAAAAAAAAAAAAAAAAAAAAAAAAAAAAAAAAAAAAAAAAAAAAAAAAAAAAAAAAAAAAAAAAAAAAAAAAAAAAAAAACAAATGTGAAAAGGTTAAAAGCTGCGCAAAACCCTGAAAATAGTCTGCCAAGACCAAGTCGGATTTAAGTGCGCTTGTCGTCGGAGTAGCTTGATATCTGAATGGGTTGAAGTTCACTTCAAAAGCCTGCAAATTGATCACAATACCGCTATATACTATATATCGGATTCTGTGTGCCAAAAGCTGTCACTTGAAGCGCAGCAAACGGCCCAAAGATTCAATGAAAATGAATAATTTATTTATTACCTAATAAGGTAATAAGCAAGCAAGAACATTTATACCTAAATAAAATTAAATTTAAATTTAAAAAATTATAGAATTAATTAAATTGAAGCAAGAAGAAAATCTCTGAAATTAAAAAAATTTGAAATTGAGTTTTAACAAACTCTTGCTAGACGAACTCTCGGTGCCTTACTCTTGTTGCCTTACTCACGATGGCTCAACTCTCGCTGGCCAACTATCGCTGCCGCCATTGGCCGAACTCTTATTGCCCAACTCTTGCTGGCTCAACTCTCGATGGTTCAACTCTTGTTGGCCGAACTCTCACTGGCCGAACTCTTGCTGGTTGAACTCTCGCTGCCTAACTCTTGCTGGCTCCATTCCCGATGGTTCAACTCCCGTTGACCGAACTATGGCTAAGAAAAAAATCGCCAGACTTTTTGCTAAAAAATAATTTTATCTAAACTGATTATAAAGCAAATAAAATGTTCTAATTCTCCTTTTTTTATAATTCATTGAATATACTGCTAAAGATAAAGATTTTTTGCATCAGCTATCGCCTGCTGTTTGGCCCAGATTCGAAGTGAATTTTGAGTTATTGCCATAATGCTCATTTGCCTATCACACAATGGGCATATGCATAAATTATTGCTGCATTGACAGCAGTTTTAACTGAAATTTGTCATGTTAAACGGTGAATACAAGCGAACATCGGATTGACATATTGCCTGGCAGATCAACGGATTTTGTGATGTTCACCGATTGCCCGCCAGTGACCGCGCCATAAAAATAATCAACATAAATTGTGTGGCGGAGGCAAA
>JAWNNJ010001187.1:0-67218 GCA_035045125.1 Hypselothyrea guttata | reverse complement strand
ATACATCCATGTTTGGATTTTCATGCATTATTTTTCAATAAAAATCGTTTAAAATCAAAATCTGGCCAAATACGAGATATCGATTTTTTCGACTTTTTACCAAGGTGCCACTATGCGGTAATTTGCGCTATTTTGCCCAACATGTATATGATTTTTGGCCCTAACATCCACATTTCTTGACCAAATACATCCATGTTTGGATTTTCATGCATTATTTTTCAATAAAAATCGTTTAAAATCAAAATCTGGCCAAATACGAGATATCGATTTTTTCGACTTTTTACCAAGGTGCCACTATGCGGTAATTTGCGCTATTTTGCCCAACATGTATATGATTTTTGGCCCTAACATCCACATTTCTTGACCAAATACATCCATGTTTGGATTTTCATGCATTATTTTTCAATAAAAATCGTTTAAAATCAAAATCTGGCCAAATACGAGATATCGATTTTTTCGACTTTTTACCAAGGTGCCACTATGCGGTAATTTGCGCTATTTTGCCCAACATGTATATGATTTTTGGCCCTAACATCCACATTTCTTGACCAAATACATCCATGTTTGGATTTTCATGCATTATTTTTCAATAAAAATCGTTTAAAATCAAAATCTGGCCAAATACGAGATATCGATTTTTTCGACTTTTTACCAAGGTGCCACTATGCGGTAATTTGCGCTATTTTGCCCAACATGTATATGATTTTTGGCCCTAACATCCACATTTCTTGACCAAATACATCCATGTTTGGATTTTCATGCATTATTAGACCCTGTATTTTAAAAAAATAAAAGGGTCTATTAATTTAGTGCAAATGACAGCTGTGTGTAACAGGCAGAAGGAAGCGTGGTAGACCCCACAAACTATATATATTCTGACTCAGGACGACGAGCTGAGTTGATATAGCCATGTCCGTCTGTCCGTCTGTCCGTCTGTCCGTCTGTCCGTCTGTCGTCGTCTGTCTGTTGTCCGTATGAACACCTAGATCTCAGCAACTACAAGAGCTAGAGACACCATTTTTGGTATGTAGGTTCTTCTAAGCTGTACGCTGATCAAGTTTGTTTTAGATTTTTGATATCGCTCCCCATTCACCCACTAACCGCGAGCAGCCAACGAGATCTTGGAAACTAGAAGAGCTAGCAACACAATTTTTTGGTATTTAGGTTCTCCTATGCAACAGTTACATAAAATATGTTAAAGTTTTTTGATATTTAATTCGTTTAAAATAGAATCTAGCCAATCGAGATATCGATTTTTACGATTTTTAAAGGTGCATATACGGTATTTGCGCGTATTTTGCCCAACATGCTATATGATTTATTGGCTAAATACACGAGATTTGACAAATACAGTCCATGTTATGGACTTTCATGCATCTATTTTTCAATAAAAATCGTTTAAAATCAAAATCTGGCCAAATACGAGATATCGATTTTTTCGACTTTTTACCAAGGTGCCACTATGCGAAGCCTATTTTGCCCAACATGTATATGATTTTTGGCCCTAACATCCACATTTCTTGACCAAATACATCCATGTTTGGATTTTCATGCATTATTTTTCAATAAAAATCGTTTAAAATCAAAATCTGGCCAAATACGAGATATCGATTTTTTCGACTTTTTACCAAGGTGCCACTATGCGGTAATTTGCGCTATTTTGCCCAACATGTATATGATTTTTGGCCCTAACATCCACATTTCTTGACCAAATACATCCATGTTTGGATTTTCATGCATTATTTTTCAATAAAAATCGTTTAAAATCAAAATCTGGCCAAATACGAGATATCGATTTTTTCGACTTTTTACCAAGGTGCCACTATGCGGTAATTTGCGCTATTTGCCCAACATGTATATGATTTTTGGCCCTAACATCCACATTTCTTGACCAAATACATCCATGTTTGGATTTTCATGCATTATTTTTCAATAAAAATCGTTTAAAATCAAAATCTGGCCAAATACGAGATATCGATTTTTTCGACTTTTTACCAAGGTGCCACTATGCGGTATTTTGCCCAACATGTATATGATTTTTGGCCCTAACATCCACATTTCTTGACCAAATACATCCATGTTTGCATTTTCATGCATTATTTTTCAATAAAAATCGTTTAAAATCAAAATCTGGCCAAATACGAGATATCGATTTTTTCGACTTTTTACCAAGGTGCCACTATGCGGTAATTTGCGCTATTTTGCCCAACATGTATATGATTTTTGGCCCTAACATCCACATTTCTTGACCAAATACATCCATGTTTGATTTCATGCATTATTTTTCAATAAAAATCGTTTAAAATCAAAATCTGGCCAAATACGAGATATCGATTTTTTCGACTTTTTACCAAGGTGCCACTATGCGGAATTTGCGTATTTTGCCCAACATGTATATGATTTTTGGCCCTAACATCCACATTTCTTGACCAAATACATCCATGTTTGCATTTTCATGCATTATTTTTCAATAAAAATCGTTTAAAATCAAAATCTGGCCAAATACGAGATATCGATTTTTTCGACTTTTTACCAAGGTGCCACTATGCGGTATTTTGCCCAACATGTATATGATTTTTGGCCCTAACATCCACATTTCTTGACCAAATACATCCATGTTTGCATTTTCATGCATTATTTTTCAATAAAAATCGTTTAAAATCAAAATCTGGCCAAATACGAGATATCGATTTTTTCGACTTTTTACCAAGGTGCCACTATGCGGTATTTTGCCCAACATGTATATGATTTTTGGCCCTAACATCCACATTTCTTGACCAAATACATCCATGTTTGCATTTTCATGCATTATTTTTCAATAAAAATCGTTTAAAATCAAAATCTGGCCAAATACGAGATATCGATTTTTTCGACTTTTTACCAAGGTGCCACTATGCGGTATTTTGCCCAACATGTATATGATTTTTGGCCCTAACATCCACATTTCTTGACCAAATACATCCATGTTTGCATTTTCATGCATTATTTTTCAATAAAAATCGTTTAAAATCAAAATCTGGCCAAATACGAGATATCGATTTTTTCGACTTTTTACCAAGGTGCCACTATGCGGTATTTTGCCCAACATGTATATGATTTTTGGCCCTAACATCCACATTTCTTGACCAAATACATCCATGTTTGCATTTTCATGCATTATTTTTCAATAAAAATCGTTTAAAATCAAAATCTGGCCAAATACGAGATATCGATTTTTTCGACTTTTTACCAAGGTGCCACTATGCGGTATTTTGCCCAACATGTATATGATTTTTGGCCCTAACATCCACATTTCTTGACCAAATACATCCATGTTTGGATTTTCATGCATTATTTTTCAATAAAAATCGTTTAAAATCAAAATCTGGCCAAATACGAGATATCGATTTTTTCGACTTTTTACCAAGGTGCCACTATGCGGTAATTTGCGCTATTTTGCCCAACATGTATATGATTTTTGGCCCTAACATCCACATTTCTTGACCAAATACATCCATGTTTGCATTTTCATGCATTATTTTTCAATAAAAATCGTTTAAAATCAAAATCTGGCCAAATACGAGATATCGATTTTTTCGACTTTTTACCAAGGTGCCACTATGCGGTAATTTGCGCTATTTTGCCCAACATGTATATGATTTTTGGCCCTAACATCCACATTTCTTGACCAAATACATCCATGTTTGCATTTTCATGCATTATTTTTCAATAAAAATCGTTTAAAATCAAAATCTGGCCAAATACGAGATATCGATTTTTTCGACTTTTTACCAAGGTGCCACTATGCGGTAATTTGCGCTATTTTGCCCAACATGTATATGATTTTTGGCCCTAACATCCACATTTCTTGACCAAATACATCCATGTTTGGATTTTCATGCATTATTTTTCAATAAAAATCGTTTAAAATCAAAATCTGGCCAAATACGAGATATCGATTTTTTCGACTTTTTACCAAGGTGCCACTATGCGGTAATTTGCGCTATTTTGCCCAACATGTATATGATTTTTGGCCCTAACATCCACATTTCTTGACCAAATACATCCATGTTTGGATTTTCATGCATTATTTTTCAATAAAAATCGTTTAAAATCAAAATCTGGCCAAATACGAGATATCGATTTTTTCGACTTTTTACCAAGGTGCCACTATGCGGTAATTTGCGCTATTTTGCCCAACATGTATATGATTTTTGGCCCTAACATCCACATTTCTTGACCAAATACATCCATGTTTGGATTTTCATGCATTATTTTTCAATAAAAATCGTTTAAAATCAAAATCTGGCCAAATACGAGATATCGATTTTTTCGACTTTTTACCAAGGTGCCACTATGCGGTAATTTGCGCTATTTTGCCCAACATGTATATGATTTTTGGCCCTAACATCCACATTTCTTGACCAAATACATCCATGTTTGCATTTTCATGCATTATTTTTCAATAAAAATCGTTTAAAATCAAAATCTGGCCAAATACGAGATATCGATTTTTTCGACTTTTTACCAAGGTGCCACTATGCGGTAATTTGCGCTATTTTGCCCAACATGTATATGATTTTTGGCCCTAACATCCACATTTCTTGACCAAATACATCCATGTTTGGATTTTCATGCATTATTTTTCAATAAAAATCGTTTAAAATCAAAATCTGGCCAAATACGAGATATCGATTTTTTCGACTTTTTACCAAGGTGCCACTATGCGGTAATTTGCGCTATTTTGCCCAACATGTATATGATTTTTGGCCCTAACATCCACATTTCTTGACCAAATACATCCATGTTTGGATTTTCATGCATTATTTTTCAATAAAAATCGTTTAAAATCAAAATCTGGCCAAATACGAGATATCGATTTTTTCGACTTTTTACCAAGGTGCCACTATGCGGTAATTTGCGCTATTTTGCCCAACATGTATATGATTTTTGGCCCTAACATCCACATTTCTTGACCAAATACATCCATGTTTGGATTTTCATGCATTATTTTTCAATAAAAATCGTTTAAAATCAAAATCTGGCCAAATACGAGATATCGATTTTTTCGACTTTTTACCAAGGTGCCACTATGCGGTAATTTGCGCTATTTTGCCCAACATGTATATGATTTTTGGCCCTAACATCCACATTTCTTGACCAAATACATCCATGTTTGGATTTTCATGCATTATTTTTCAATAAAAATCGTTTAAAATCAAAATCTGGCCAAATACGAGATATCGATTTTTTCGACTTTTTACCAAGGTGCCACTATGCGGTATTTGCGCTATTTTGCCCAACATGTATATGATTTTTGGCCCTAACATCCACATTTCTTGACCAAATACATCCATGTTTGGATTTTCATGCATTATTTTTCAATAAAAATCGTTTAAAATCAAAATCTGGCCAAATACGAGATATCGATTTTTTCGACTTTTTACCAAGGTGCCACTATGCGGTAATTTGCGCTATTTTGCCCAACATGTATATGATTTTTGGCCCTAACATCCACATTTCTTGACCAAATACATCCATGTTTGGATTTTCATGCATTATTTTTCAATAAAAATCGTTTAAAATCAAAATCTGGCCAAATACGAGATATCGATTTTTTCGACTTTTTACCAAGGTGCCACTATGCGGTAATTTGCGCTATTTTGCCCAACATGTATATGATTTTTGGCCCTAACATCCACATTTCTTGACCAAATACATCCATGTTTGCATTTTCATGCATTATTTTTCAATAAAAATCGTTTAAAATCAAAATCTGGCCAAATACGAGATATCGATTTTTTCGACTTTTTACCAAGGTGCCACTATGCGGTAATTTGCGTGCCCAACATGTATATGATTTTTGGCCCTAACATCCACATTTCTTGACCAAATACATCCATGTTTGCATTTTCATGCATTATTTTTCAATAAAAATCGTTTAAAATCAAAATCTGGCCAAATACGAGATATCGATTTTTTCGACTTTTTACCAAGGTGCCACTATGCGGTAATTTGCGCTATTTTGCCCAACATGTATATGATTTTTGGCCCTAACATCCACATTTCTTGACCAAATACATCCATGTTTGGATTTTCATGCATTATTTTTCAATAAAAATCGTTTAAAATCAAAATCTGGCCAAATACGAGATATCGATTTTTTCGACTTTTTACCAAGGTGCCACTATGCGGATGGCATTTTGCCCAACATGTATATGATTTTTGGCCCTAACATCCACATTTCTTGACCAAATACATCCATGTTTGCATTTTCATGCATTATTTTTCAATAAAAATCGTTTAAAATCAAAATCTGGCCAAATACGAGATATCGATTTTTTCGACTTTTTACCAAGGTGCCACTATGCGGTATTTTGCCCAACATGTATATGATTTTTGGCCCTAACATCCACATTTCTTGACCAAATACATCCATGTTTGCATTTTCATGCATTATTTTTCAATAAAAATCGTTTAAAATCAAAATCTGGCCAAATACGAGATATCGATTTTTTCGACTTTTTACCAAGGTGCCACTATGCGGTATTTTGCCCAACATGTATATGATTTTTGGCCCTAACATCCACATTTCTTGACCAAATACATCCATGTTTGCATTTTCATGCATTATTTTTCAATAAAAATCGTTTAAAATCAAAATCTGGCCAAATACGAGATATCGATTTTTTCGACTTTTTACCAAGGTGCCACTATGCGGTATTTTGCCCAACATGTATATGATTTTTGGCCCTAACATCCACATTTCTTGACCAAATACATCCATGTTTGCATTTTCATGCATTATTTTTCAATAAAAATCGTTTAAAATCAAAATCTGGCCAAATACGAGATATCGATTTTTTCGACTTTTTACCAAGGTGCCACTATGCGTAATTTGCGCTATTTTGCCCAACATGTATATGATTTTTGGCCCTAACATCCACATTTCTTGACCAAATACATCCATGTTTGCATTTTCATGCATTATTTTTCAATAAAAATCGTTTAAAATCAAAATCTGGCCAAATACGAGATATCGATTTTTTCGACTTTTTACCAAGGTGCCACTATGCGGTATTTTGCCCAACATGTATATGATTTTTGGCCCTAACATCCACATTTCTTGACCAAATACATCCATGTTTGCATTTTCATGCATTATTTTTCAATAAAAATCGTTTAAAATCAAAATCTGGCCAAATACGAGATATCGATTTTTTCGACTTTTTACCAAGGTGCCACTATGCGGTATTTTGCTCCAACATGTATATGATTTTTGGCCCTAACATCCACATTTCTTGACCAAATACATCCATGTTTGCATTTTCATGCATTATTTTTCAATAAAAATCGTTTAAAATCAAAATCTGGCCAAATACGAGATATCGATTTTTTCGACTTTTTACCAAGGTGCCACTATGCGGAATTGCGCTATTTTGCCCAACATGTATATGATTTTTGGCCCTAACATCCACATTTCTTGACCAAATACATCCATGTTTGGATTTTCATGCATTATTTTTCAATAAAAATCGTTTAAAATCAAAATCTGGCCAAATACGAGATATCGATTTTTTCGACTTTTTACCAAGGTGCCACTATGCGGTATTTTGCCCAACATGTATATGATTTTTGGCCCTAACATCCACATTTCTTGACCAAATACATCCATGTTTGCATTTTCATGCATTATTTTTCAATAAAAATCGTTTAAAATCAAAATCTGGCCAAATACGAGATATCGATTTTTTCGACTTTTTACCAAGGTGCCACTATGCGGTATTTTGCCCAACATGTATATGATTTTTGGCCCTAACATCCACATTTCTTGACCAAATACATCCATGTTTGCATTTTCATGCATTATTTTTCAATAAAAATCGTTTAAAATCAAAATCTGGCCAAATACGAGATATCGATTTTTTCGACTTTTTACCAAGGTGCCACTATGCGGAATTTGGCATTTTGCCCAACATGTATATGATTTTTGGCCCTAACATCCACATTTCTTGACCAAATACATCCATGTTTGCATTTTCATGCATTATTTTTCAATAAAAATCGTTTAAAATCAAAATCTGGCCAAATACGAGATATCGATTTTTTCGACTTTTTACCAAGGTGCCACTATGCGGGTATTTTGCCCAACATGTATATGATTTTTGGCCCTAACATCCACATTTCTTGACCAAATACATCCATGTTTGGATTTTCATGCATTATTTTTCAATAAAAATCGTTTAAAATCAAAATCTGGCCAAATACGAGATATCGATTTTTTCGACTTTTTACCAAGGTGCCACTATGCGGTATCTATTTGCCCAACATGTATATGATTTTTGGCCCTAACATCCACATTTCTTGACCAAATACATCCATGTTTGGATTTTCATGCATTATTTTTCAATAAAAATCGTTTAAAATCAAAATCTGGCCAAATACGAGATATCGATTTTTTCGACTTTTTACCAAGGTGCCACTATGCGGTATTTTGCCCAACATGTATATGATTTTTGGCCCTAACATCCACATTTCTTGACCAAATACATCCATGTTTGCATTTTCATGCATTATTTTTCAATAAAAATCGTTTAAAATCAAAATCTGGCCAAATACGAGATATCGATTTTTTCGACTTTTTACCAAGGTGCCACTATGCGGTATTTTGCACAACATGTATATGATTTTTGGCCCTAACATCCACATTTCTTGACCAAATACATCCATGTTTGCATTTTCATGCATTATTTTTCAATAAAAATCGTTTAAAATCAAAATCTGGCCAAATACGAGATATCGATTTTTTCGACTTTTTACCAAGGTGCCACTATGCGGTATTTTGCCCAACATGTATATGATTTTTGGCCCTAACATCCACATTTCTTGACCAAATACATCCATGTTTGCATTTTCATGCATTATTTTTCAATAAAAATCGTTTAAAATCAAAATCTGGCCAAATATGAGATATCGATTTTTTCGGCTTTTTACCAAGGTGCCACTATGCGGTAATTTGCGCTATTTTGCCCAACATGTATATAATTTTTGGCCCTAACATCCACATTTCTTGACCAAATACATCCATGTTTGCATTTTCATGCATTATTTTTCAATAAAAATCGTTTAAAATCAAAATCTGGCCAAATACGAGTTATCGATTTTTTCGACTTTTTACCAAGGTGCCACTATGCGGTATTTTGCCCAACATGTATATGATTTTTGGCCCTAACATCCACATTTCTTGACCAAATACATCCATGTTTGCATTTTCATGCATTATTTTTCAATAAAAATCGTTTAAAATCAAAATCTGGCCAAATACGAGATATCGATTTTTTCGACTTTTTACCAAGGTGCCACTATGCGGTATTTTGCCCAACATGTATATGATTTTTGGCCCTAACATCCACATTTCTTGACCAAATACATCCATGTTTGCATTTTCATGCATTATTTTTCAATAAAAATCGTTTAAAATCAAAATCTGGCCAAATACGAGATATCGATTTTTTCGACTTTTTACCAGGGTGCCACTATGCGGTATTTTGCCCCACATGTATATGATTTTTGGCCCTAACATCCACATTTCTTGACCAAATACATCCATGTTTGGATTTTCATGCATTATTTTTCAATAAAAATCGTTTAAAATCAAAATCTGGCCAAATACGAGATATCAATTTTTTCGACTTTTTACCAAGGTGCCACTATGCGGTATTTTGCCCAACATGTATATGATTTTTGGCCCTAACATCCACATTTCTTGACCAAATACATCCATGTTTGCATTTTCATGCATTATTAGACCCTGTACTTTAAAAAAGTATTAATTTAGTGCAAATGACAGATGTATGTAACACCCAGAAGGAAGCGTGGTAGACCTCACAAAGTACATATATTCTGACTCAGGACGACGAGCTGCGTTGATTCCGTTCGTCCGTCTGTCCGTCTGTCCGTCCGTCCGTATGAACACCTAGATCTCAGCAACTATATAAACTATATTTAGGTAGTCAGCTAATGCAAGCAGATCAAGTTTGTTTCAAACTTTTAATAACTCGCCTCCTTCATCCACGAATCATCAAAAATCTACACCTACCTCAAAAATCTTAAAAACTGTAAACGCCACAGCAGCCACAATAATAATGCTACAGACTTGTAATTTGGCATGTACGTAGTCTATGGCATTCTCCACCGATGCAAATAATTTATTTATGATTTAAATTGGAAATAGCGAAGGTATTCAAGAGACAATTTTTTTCAAAATGCATGTATGTGCCACTGCAGCCACAACAACAAAGCTACAGACTTGTAATTTGAAATGTACGTAGCCTATTGAATTATCCATCGATGCTGTAAATTACATTACAAACGGAGAAGAAACAGCGAAGTTATGCACCAATGAATTGTTTTATAAATGTATGTAAGCGCCACTACAGCCACAGTTTAAAGGCTATCGACTTGAGATTTGGCATGTACGCAGCCTATGGCATTATCCATCAACGCTGTGAATTATATTACCAACGGAAAAGAAACAGCAAAGATAGCGCAGACAGAGAAGCCGCCTAGAGCTTGCAAACTATAAGAGCTAGAAATACCATTTTTTGGTATTTATGTTCTCCTATGCAACCATCAGATCAAGTTAGTATGGGTTTTTTGATAACTCCTCTCATTCCTCCGCTAACCGAAAACCCAATTTAGGAACAGTTTGCAGGTTTAAAGCTCAAGTTTTAAAGCTAAAGATTTGGGATGTGGCATGTACGTAGACTATGACAATTCCCATCGATGATGTGAATTACATTACGATCGAATAAGAAACAGCAAAGAAAACGGAAAGTACAGGGTCTCCTACAGTCGGTTGCGTCCGACTGTAGCTCCGTCCTTACTGATTTTTACTACAGTTTTTAACTAAAATATATTTTCAAAATGCATTCGTTTAAGCTGCTGATTGGCAATAAAATGTTTTTGTATTCAATTGTGTAAAAAATGTTTCAAATATTTATTTAACTAAGTGAATCGAAGCGTTTATTTTGCGCAATTAAAATGCGCATTGAAAATGCACATTCACAAAAAAATTAAAAAGAAAATGGCTGCAGTTAAATATTTAAAAGAATGTTTATATTCTAGACTTTATACAAGGAAATTTAATATTATAAAAATGTCTATTAATTTTGTATAAATTGGGGTACACGTATATATAGCACAGAGAAAGAAATCAAGAGTTTTTGTAGCACAATTTATAACCATATTTAATTCCTATTTGAGCTTAAAAATATTCAAAAGCTCTAAAGAATAATATATTTCAGTACGATTCGAACTTAAATAAATGCATCTTTGACTATCAGAAGTACGATAGATAAGAATTAATTTTGTTTTAGAATCTAAATAAATAAATAAATAAATGTACCTAGTTACTAATCAGGATTAATTCAAAAACTTTATTTTGTAGAGCAACTTTTTCTTCTCTTATCTGAACGAAAATAAATTAATAAATACAAGCCCATGAAAGCTGTATGCAAGGGAAAATCATAGAGTATAGAGCCTGTGTAGTATGCACTCTACTGCAGCATTCCCGGCTGTATTCCGAGGCTTTTGGGGCAAGGTAATGTGGGCATGTCGCCACAGTTTTTGTGGCCAATAAACGAAAATGATTGTGCTCAAATAAGCGTAAATGCATGTAAATGGCAAACGGTTTGATTTTGTTTTTGTTGCTGTTGCGGGTTCGCTGCATTGTTGCCAAAAGTGTGAGCATGAGCATAAGAATGACGAATAACCAATGACGAATAACGAATAACGAATAACGAATATCGAATAACGAATGCAATGAAAAATGCAGCAGAGCAGCAAGCGTTAAGCTGTCGACGACGCCAAAGTCGACATCGACAGAGACGCTGACGCAGACAGAAACGTCGACGTCGACGTTGACGCCGACGTTGACACTAACATCGCCACATATTAATGCCAAAAAATGAAATTAAATGAAATGGAAGTTGGCAAAGAGCTGCACACGTTTTATTGGCATCCAGCAGCGGAATGATTTGACAACAAATCCGAAATCTGAAATCTGAAATCCGCAATTCGAATTCCACAATTCAACAGCCAGACATCCGAAGGACACAGCTGTACACATATGTAAGTATAACAATCAAAAACAAAAAAAGAATTTCCGAAAAACAGGAAAAACACAAAAATCAAGGGGCAGCGGAACAACAAACTGAAGCTCGCATACACTGCAATTTATAAATAAATATTTAGTGCATTTCAAAAATTTAGAATCAATTTCAGTAAAAATATATTTTGCTTATTTGAATCTTTGCTGAATTTATTTTATGTGAAAAAAGTCGGAGATGTTAAAAATAAAACAATACACTAGTTAACAAAATAAGATAAATTTATTTAATATTTATAAAATTATTACATATATTACATATATTAAACATACAAAAAAAATATATTAAACATACAAAAAAATATATATATATTCGTCAGTATTATTTTTAATATATACTAATTGTAATTATTGTTTAAATTATTTTTGATTTAATTAAATTGTAAAACAGGATTAATTTTAAAATTATAATAGCCAGAGAGAAAAAAAATTACAATTTTTTTTTAGTTTTAAATTGTACATTCGCATAATATAATTTTTTGGTAAACTAAAGAGCTTATGGGTCCAACTAAAGTACTGTAATATTATAAAATAATAATTAAAATTTAATACATATTTAGAATGAACATATTTAAACTGCTCCTAAGCTATATATTGATAATAATGATTACATGATTACAGCTTTCGAAACGTTGCGAACGTCTACACCAAAATAAAACACCCATTGCAAGGGTATAAAAACTGAGGGAAAAAAGCATAGAAAACGTTGGCAATGAATTTTTATAACCAGCAAACGGCGCACAGGCAAATTAAATCAATCGAATCGAATACACTCGGCGTCACAATTCGAATGGAAAATGTTATAAATCGCACAGCATGAAACGCAAAAAGAAAAGCTGAATGGAAAGGTGATGGGCATAGGGAAATGGGGTTAGTGGAAGGGGAGGGGAGCGGGGTGTACAAACTGACGCCAGTGATCAAGCAGAGCAACAATCGTTTAGCGGCTTTTGTCTGTCTGATGTTTTTTATGTTATACCCTGTACTCGTAAGTTGTTTTTTACGGCTTTTCGCGACTTTGTAGGTAATCATAAAGGGGCATGACAGGAGGGGATATTTTGGACAGGGTTGAAAGGTCATGTATAACTGTGAGCTGTTTTGTTCAGGGACGCAATTAAGCATTTTGATTAATGGTTCTATTAATGCCAACTTTAAAGCCGGCTGCTCATAATAAAATCAAATAAATGTTGTGTGATTGACGTAGTCGAGTGTAAGTTATGGCCATAATAGCAGCAGCAAGATTAAATAGCTGCTGCTTTAATTAATGCTCAATATTCTTAGAGTTTGTATAGGTTTTAAACTGAAACGCAGGAGCACGTAAACATTTCTAATTAACACTAATGCGTAGAGCAGCATAACAATGACATTAATCAACAATCATCAATCATCAATCATGCGCTGAAACTAAATTTAATTTGTAATTTTATTAGCCGACAAAAGAAAGTTTTCCGAGGAAAGTTGCCATTAATGTCAGACACTGTGTGTCCTGGCACTTTCCTATTGATTTCTTCGAGAGACAGACTTTAATTCAATTAATCCATTTACTGGAATACGAGCCTATGACGTCATCCATAGCCCCCCTCCCGCTATAAAACTAATTTTTTAATGACAACTTAATGCATAATCATTAAGTCGCCTTCGGTTATTGCAAGTGTTTGCCACGCCCCCAGCTGCCCATTCAGGCAGCTGCTGCAGATGCTCTAGCAGTTTGCCTATAAGCATAAACACAACAGTTGCTCGACTAGCAGTTGCCCTGTAGTTCAGAGAAACACGAGAAACTTCGTTTAGTCTGCAACTTGTGTGTGTTGGATTGATCCCCCATGTGCAGTGCTGGGTATAAAAATCATTTACTTTTTGATAGGCTCCCGCACGACGCAACGCAATAATAATTTTAATGTTCAACCAGGGATTATGCTCGGCCATAAGGCTCGACAACAGGCTACACCGCCCACATCCTACCGCCCACCGCCCACCGCCCACTTGGCCTTCAAGTGCGATTACAAGCAATTCCAGCGTCCGTTACACTGACGTCCCACAGTGGCAGCTCATTATTTTGTTTTTCGCTTTGTTAATTTGCGAAAAATAAACTTAATATTTCACCAGCCTTATAAAGTTTAAAGATTTCCTTGTACGAAAAGTACTTAATATAATTTTCACACTATAAATGTAAATATAAACATGGGTATATAAGAAATAATTTGTGTGATTTATAATAAATTATTGTGAAACTCTCGTTGGACGCACTCCCGCTGGTCGAAATTTCGTAGGACGAACTTTTACACTCGCTAGGCGAACTCTCGTTGTCTGAACTCTCGTTAGCCGAACTCTCGTTGATCGGCCAAACTCTCGCTGATCGGTTTCGCGCTTGCCGAACTCTTGTAGGCCGAACATTCGTGTATTCAACTCTCGTTGGCCCAACTCTTGCTGCCTAGACCTTAATGCCTAGCTCTTGCCGAACAAACTTTCTCTAGCCGAACTCTCGCTGAACCAACACTCGCTGGCCAAAAACTTGTATTCCGAATTCTCGCTTACTGAACTTTAGTTAGGCGAACTCTCGTCAGTGCTGCAACGATACCATCAAACCAACGAGCAGCAACAAACATCTTCAAGTATGAAAGCTCTCAGAGTAGTTGAAATATTGGTTTTGCAAATGAATTTAACTATATATAATTTCTTCAATTAAAATACGACGAACTCAATTTCAATTACTAAGTATACAAATAATACTAACAAAATTGATCGCCCATAATATTATCACTTACTATTAATATTACATCTTAAGTTTAAAATAAAAAGCTTGGATTTGTCACCACATTGAATTCAGGCCACAACTCGTTTGCAACACAATAATTTTCCAATCAATTAATTTTCATATTGGCCACGCCTTGACAAGCTTTCTCCCACAAAAACCCCTAAACAGACCCATTACAAGTGAAACAGCACCGCCATCAACATCACCAGAGAGACCGTATTTGACCGTTGTACTTTCAATTAGAATGTCACTCTTGAGTACAGCTGTGGCTGTAACTGTGACTTTCGACTGATTTGGGATTCCAAAGGTTGCATAATAGACACCAATAACAACAGGCAACATAGGACATGCGACAAGGACAACAAACAAAACAAAGACACAAGCACAACGTCAACAACAAGCAAACTTTTGCTTTAATGAACCAACAACTAGCGCAATTTAATGATATTACTTGATAATTAATATATATGACTAAACTCTCTTTCCCTCTCTCTCTCTCTCTTTCTCTCTCTCTCTCTCTCTGTGTCTCTACTTGAGTAGAACTTTGTTTGCATTGCCATTTCACTCTCTAATTAATTAATTAATACATGCCGCAAAATGCTTGCCAATAAATTAGGCTACAAGGATATTCGAACTTGCACAAAAGTCAGACACATAGACATACCAGGAAAACCAGAAGCATGCTGCAGTTGGGAGCGCTCAAACAGTTAATATATTATTAAAAACAATATTCTAAAAATATTGCATAAATATTGTAATACCTTAAATCTGTAATATATGTGGTAACTAAAAAAACTATTCAATTTTTTTGCTAAGATCTCTAGCATAATTTTTAGGGATTCTCTATTAATTGCGTAATGTATTATTTGAAATGAAATTTATTTATATTTTTTATATTATATATTTTTATAATATTGTGTAAGTATTATATGTATCCGATTATTTTATATTATTTATTATTTTAAAATATCGAGCCCTTCCCGCGAAAAAGACGTAACCAACATTTTTTAGGATTTTCGGTTTTTGATGCAATTATGTTCATAATCACCCAACTCATCCACACAAAAAATTTCATAATTTTATCTTGCGTATTTACTGAGATATCAGCCTGTCAATTATATCGCAAGCGCCAGATTTGCTGCGAATTTCAGACGCGTTCTCGCGAAAAAAACGTTCTCCTGTAAAATTTGCTTTTGTTGGTTACTCCATTTTCGCGGGAAGGGCTCGATATATCATAATATGAAACAGAAAGCAAACGAATGAAATGCTTAAAAGCGAATAAGGACGTAATAAACTTGTACAGTGGGTGGGGGTGGGTATTAAACGGTTAAAATCGCTGTCAATATAAATTATGCATACCCTTTTTGCCTTGTTTGGCTGGGCATTAAAGGGACACATGAATCTGCAAGCCACCAAAAATTTCTAGCCAGCGACAATCGGCCTTGGCATTAGCTTTTAACCAAAAGCCAGCACTTCTTGCCAAATAATACCTGTTAAATTTCAGAGAGAGAGAGGGAGAGAGAGAGAGAGATTGTGTGTGTGTGTGTAAGTGAGGCAAATTTATGGCCAGGCCTGTGACACTTGAGCCCACATCCTTCGTCAGGTTTTTTGTGGGCAAATGTGGGCGTTCTGACCATTTGGCCCAGCGCGTTACACATTTTAAAGTCTCGGATGCCTTAACATTTTGGCATTGCCTTTAATGGGCTTAACGAGCATCCGCTCTCAATTCGCACAGCGCTACGTTAATGAGCTGCAACAACAACAACTACAGCAACAACAACAACAATAACAATAACCACAACAAAGTCTAGAACAAACACAACAACAAAAGCCACCTCAAACATATTGAATGACAGACACAGCGGCAAACGAGACTCGGCGATCGTATGACGAATAGTTGTTCACTTAAACAGCGGATAAACCGACAAATTACACTGACAAAAAATAAGTATTCAAGGGAAATTGTATAATATATGCCGAATAATTTATAAAGTATTATAATTAAAATGCAGTTTAAGATTCAACATAAAAATAAATAAAATATAATAAATATGAATTTTATTCAACTTTTATTTGTTTAAATTTAATAAGAAGCGATAACTTAAAATTGATAAAGCCTTTAAACGAAATTTGTTCTTTTAAATAAATATGTATTCTTTTCAGATATTTTTAAATATACAGATATATATTATTAACACAATTTTAAAAAGGTATTTTTTAAAGATACTTTTAAATATGTTTGTGTAAACAAATATTAATTTTTCTATAAATTTTTCTGACAGTGCAGCACACCTGCAAAGCTGCTGTGACATCGCGACCAATAGCTGATTGAGCTGACCTCGAGCCATAGCAAGGACATGGTCTAATTAAATTTTGTTAAGTCTACTTTACAAGCTCTTTTTCCTGTATTCTCTGTTCGCTTTTCCTCGCCGTTTAGTTTACCGCAATTACAGCAATTAACACTAAGCAATTAAAAGCAACAACAATGCAAATTACGTGCTGCCCGTGCACAATGCAAAAATAGAGCAAAGTATAAAATATACTAAAAATAAAATGCAAATTGAGAGCTGCTCGAACTGCAAATACTCTAGAAAATGTAACAACGTTTATTTTAATGCTTACAGCATTCAATATTGATTAAATAGAGTATAAGTATTAGATTTTTAATTATAAATGCTTTTAATAATTGGTTTTGATTAAATGATTAATAAATTGGAATTCAATTTATTCTGTTATAAGGAATAATTAATTAATTTAATTAAATCATTAAATATTAGATCAATACTTTTATCATTGTTTTATAAAATGAAAAAAATTGACAAGAATTAAATAGTTTAGTTAATTGTGTTCAAGTCAAATATATTTTGATTTTAGAAAAGAGTTATATGACATTATTCACATTTAAAAATGTGTAAAAATGTGTAAAATAAATTTTTATAATTACTATAATGTTTTTCACATATTTGTTGTAATAATATTTTAATATATTGTAGCTTAATTTAAGCGGGCAGTAAAATAAGTAAATTTATGTATTTACTATATTTTATTTGATGTTATTAGTATTAATTATTACAATAATAATACAATTAATTAATAAAATATATAGTTTGATAATTACAAATAACCAGTACACCCTTTATGTATATGCTAGGCTATTCTGGCAAATAAAGAGCGTAACACTCGCAGCAGCAGAGCATACCCGCTGCCCTGGCGACAGTCATGTACTGAAATTTTAAATTTTACTATCTGATGGACCGACAGCCAGAGAGGGAAAGAGAGTGAGAGTGTAAGAGAGAGGGAGATGCAAACAGATAACGTAGAGACCGAGGCCGGCTGCGACGTTGACGTCGACGTCGACTGCGGCAGCGGCAGCGACGCTGGCGTCTGGCTTCGCTTTGGCGGTCGTTGCGTTAAATGTAAACCGCAAATGCAGACTGCGCAGAGAAGCTCTAATTAAGTTAAACACACAATAGACGCATACAAACAAACTCTCTCACACACACACACAACAGTTACAGTTAGATGTACATGCTCAATAATTAACTGGCAACATGCACGCAAATGTTATCCCCCCTTCCACTCCCCTCGCCAAAAAAAACAGAACCTTTCTTGTGCATTTTGTTTACAGAGCTGTAAACCAGAGTTGCCAAATGACATTGCACTTGAATATATTTAAAAAACACCAACCTCCCGTGGGTAAGGCTGCAGTAGAGCGTAACTGTGCAAAGTTATACAATTATTTTGAAATTAATTACCTGTAATAAAGCACAATAAATTTGTTTGTTAAATTAGATTTCGTCAATTTTTGAAGTATTTGAAGTATTAAAAAACTTTTTACACATTACAAGCTTAAAATTCAATAGTTTTAATGGTAATTCTGGATATGCTGTTGACAATCAAATAGAAATTAATAAAATATTTCAAACTCAATATTGATTGCAAGAAATATCTTTTTAGAATTCCACGATAAAGTTAAAGCAACTGCATCGAACCCACGTTGGGCGCCAAATGTTGCTTGCATGGCGCCCAACGTGGGCTCACAGCACTTGGCCTATCTCACTATTTAGTAAAGTCTTAACGTTATTAACGTGAACAAGGCATTTTTTATGCATTTGCTTATACAATCTTGGTAAATTTTATTACACCCCGTATATATTTGACCAATTGTCAAGTATATCCTGTTTAAATAAAAATTTTCGGTATCTTGCCCATTAAATTCAACAAAATTTTTAAATTTGAAAGGAAAAGGTATAAAGAGAATTCAATATTATATTTTAAACAATTTTCAATTGTCCGACAAAGGGCTTAAGGGGACTAAAAACCGATACAAATCCATGCAGATTTTTCTAGAGAAATATAGAGAATAATAAATAAACAATGATATGAAATGTTATGCTATATTTCATGGGGAAAATGTGTGTTTGTGTAAAATATTAGCGTATTAGTGATATTCAAAATAGTTCGACAATAAAATTCATCGAAACGGTTTGGGGCATAGAAAAGTTGCCACAAAATGACAGGCCATTCAATAACATAACACTGACACAAACAAAAAAATCGAAAATAAAAATACAATATAGTATAAACAAAAGCACATAAAAATGCAACAAAACTGTATAAAAGCAGAATGAATAGAAGGAACAGGGGAGGCAGAGAGCAAAACAAATAAATGAAATGAAAACTAAAACAATGTTATGAAAAATGCGGCAAAGAGTTGGACAGTCATAAATATATACAGCTCGAAGAGCTGGAGTAATACATACAGTATCGCCTCTGCCAGCAAAGCAAAATGTCAGAGCTATAAATATCATAAAAAATATATTATTATTATGTGCGTGTGGGTGATACTTTTTATGCATGTGTGTGTGTGTGCGTGTGTGTGTTTGGATGTGGGTGTGACTGTGATTATGTGCCTGTTTGTGTGTGGAAATTGTGTGTTAAGAGCACTCGAAACAGCCCAAAACCAAAACCAGCTGCCAATTGCGTATTAAAATGCACTCGACCGAAAGCAGCATTATAGGCTGAAGTACACTGCTCAAAAATACAATATATAAAAATAAATATTTGATAATAAATTTCTACACTTGGGCATTTAATAAAAACCAATTTGTATTTATTTCAATAAATTTGCATTTCTGTGGATTGCTTTAAATTATAAAACGTATTGATATATTTAATTAAAAGTATAAAGTATATCTAAATAATAAATTTAAATATTTGTATGCCATATTTAAATTACTATTCTCTTAGCTCCGTATTTGCTTTTCAAAAAATCCATATAAAATGTTTCAAGATTCTATATAATTTAAATATAATTAATATTCGATTTTCTCTAATTGCAAGAATAATGATTATCCAATAACTTTAATTTGTTGCTTTAATTTATTTATTTGAAGTCGACTAAGACCAGTCGGACAAGAAAAATCCAATTACAAATTAAAATTAAAAATAATAAAACTAAAATTAAAATAATTTACATTTTATTTAAAAATATAAGATAAGAAAAGAAAATCTGGGGGAAAATAAAATTAAAAAATATAAAATCAAATTAAAGAAAAAAGAAAATATATAAACAATATTGATATCCAATATTATATAAAACATTTCCACTTCAAATAATATTTATTTCCAATAATAAGTCAAACATTTTTAATATATTATTGTATGAAAACTCAGCATCAAACTCAAAGCAGCTCTCTGCTTTTCGTCAAGTCAACGTAATATTTGCTACATTTAAGCTTCATATACCCTTTTTATGATTTATGTGTCAGGGCACAAATAGCAGAGTTTTAATACACGCAATAAAATTAGAACAAAATACGCAGTAAAACTAAATTGAAAAGAAAATCGTTATGGTTGACACAAACAAGAAGAACAAGCAGCGAATGACAGGGTGAGGAGGGGAAAGAAAGCAGCAAAAATGAGAGAGGGAAAGGAGGAAAGAAGAGATGCGAGCTACCAAAACGATCCATGCGCGTTAAGCAAAACGCGTTTTTAGCGCCAGAAACAATAACACAACATATCACACCACACACACACACACACAGACACATCACACACATCACATACACACACACACACACCACACACATACGCATACATGCATGCCAGCCATATCTATGCTTACCCCACAAAAACACATTTTATTTGCTTGTTGTTGGCTTGCTAACTTTTTGCACAGTTTTTTAGATATTGTCTTTGTGTTTTTTTTGTTGTTTTTTTGTTGCTGCTTGCTTTTTTATCTTTGTGGAGATTTTTAAATATTTTTTATGCGTGGTAGCTGGCAAAAAAATGCAGAAAACTTCTCGGTTTTCCAATAATTTGATGTTGCGAACTTGTTTAGCATGCCAGTGCCAATGTGTGTGTGTGTGAGAGTTTGAGTGTGTGTGTGTGTGTGTGTATGTTTGCTTGTTAGCTGCTCTACATATTTCATAAAAACCAAACAAGCAGCAGCAACAACAACAACATCAATAGAACAGAAAGCGGTAGAAGAGGGGGCAAAACCTAAGCAGTTTTCATGCTGTTGTAAAGGGTCGCGAACTGCTGGCAGCAGTTTGTAAAATATATTTTTATTGCTATTGCACACACACACAGCTAGAGGGAAAGGGACAGGGAGTGAGATAGATGGAGAGAGAGAGAGAGAGAGAGAGAGAGAGAGTCACACACGCAGCGTAGTATAACAATAACGATATGACTTCTTGGTAGTTTATCGTACGGGGAATGCGACTTGGCCAGGCCCTCCCTATACCCTTTGACTTTGGCTATTAGAAAAAGCAGCAGCATCAGCAACAATAACAACAACAACAACTACAACTACAACAACAGAACAACAACAACTAGAAGCGGCAACAGCAACAAACTTGGCAAAAAGTGTAGCATACTTTTTGTCATATTTCAGCAGACGGCCAAGAGATACACTGTCTCACACACATATACACGCAGACACCGACTGCTCATAGGGCAGCATCAGCAGTAAAAGAGAGCGGCAAGAGAGCGGAGCAGCAGTTGCAGCAGCAGCAGCAGCAGCAGGAGCAGCAGCAGCAGCAGCAGCAGCAGCAGGAGCAGCAGCAAGAGCAATGGACCTGAAGCTGGACACGCATCTTGCGTACACGGCTGGCACACTACATAAAAACACTTTCATTACAACAACAGCAGGCGCACAGTGGTGCAAGCTATAGCGAAAAATTAATTTTAATATGAGTTTTTCTGGTAATTATTATATTTGTTAGATTCCATTATTATTATTATTTTACATTATTTATTGATGCCTTTAAGCCAAACAATTCTAATCAAGCATCAATAATACAATTTTAATTATTAATTAATTTATTGCCAATAATTTTAAGTTGTTGCCCGCTATAAATTAAAACAAAAGTAACCATAAAATTAAATTAAATTTAATTAACATACTTAATTATTCAGATTCGAAAACATGTAATCAATTCAATAGATTATCAAAAGAACAAATCGTTCAGAGTAAATTTATCTTCAAATACATACATATATGTTTGTAAATATACTAATATTAATTGTTACTGAAGCTATTAAACTTAGAAAAATCCGTCTGATTGTCTGTGATAGTCCAAAGTTCTTCTTACGCTTGCCGTATTAAAATAAAGTTATTCAGTTTATCTCGATTAAATGCTTTTAATGAAATATATTTTCTTTAAATTAACACTAAAAATTAAACAAAGCTAATCACCCCGTTTTTACTCATTTCATGGCTAAAAAGTATATTAAATTACAAAAAAAAGGGGATTATATATTACTGTCAATATATTAGGAGTTTAAGCGTCAGCATTTGTCCTTGAGATTAAATTCTGCATAACAAAATAACACTATTTGTTAATTCAATATTTTAAAATAAAAATTATATAAAATATTTTAATACAGCATATCAAGCAAACAATAGTTTAAATGTTTTCCCATCGATAATTTCTTTTGTTCAAAAATTCATTTTAAATATTTTGGTATGGTTCTGTGTGTTTCTATTGAAAGTTGTGACCAGTGTGGCCGTTTCGCTTGAATATGACTACTTAGGAGTCGACAACGTACATTTAGTTGCTGTTATTTCATGCGCAAAAGTCGCTGCGTGTTGTGTTCGCTATTAAAAATGACAGCAGCTGTATGCGTGTGTGTGTGTGTGTGTCATTTTACAGCTGCAGCTCACACACATAGGCACACATACACATACACGCACGCACATGGCAGTCCGAAGAACACGCTTTTAACACCGAAATGAACTTGTACGCCATGTTTATGAGCTGATAAAAAACAGTTGACCAACATTTGTCGCTGCTGCTATTGTTGCTGTTGCTGTTGCTAACGTTGTTGTTGCTGCTGCTGAGGCTTTAAGTTGTATGTTAAGCTGGTTGGCAAAGGTAAGAAGACAGCTAATTACGGATGTGAAACGCCTGCTGAGGCGTTCCCTGGCGGCATTTGGCCTACTTAACAGCCGGGCCCTTAACATTTGCTCATAAAAAGCTTTACATTGTTTCAGCTCAAGTTTTGGCACAGTTTAACATAAATAACGCATTCGCGTTATTTGCTAAGAGCAAAATGCTGTTACTAACAGCGCCTTGTGCTGTTAAAGCGGCGTAACAGCGCGCTGTTAAGTCCAAGGGCTCAACAAAGTTTTGTGTGGCGTAGCGCAGAATAAATAAATTTATTCAGATAATTATGCCAGCAATAAATTTTATATAAATAACAATATGGTTTATAATTTAAACATAATTTATTTTTAAAATTAACTGCATTTTTTTGTATATTTTTTATCCATTTGCGTATCTCCGTTAAACGCACCTGCATTGATTGACAGTGAGACAGCGGAAAGTGGCAACAGGTGTGCAGTTGATTGATGCGCTGACAGTGCTGTTGAAAGCAATGAACGAACGAGTGTTAAAAATATTAAATAAATAAATTATATTTATAGAATTTTTTTAGTTACTTAAATTATTAAATTGATCTTTTATTTATTTCAATAAAATTTCTCTTCATAGAACAATAAATTTAAATTTTCTGAATTAAATTACGTTTTATTATTTTCCAAATGTATATCTTGAATTATAATTAAATTATATAAATAATGCATATTTTTTAATGATTATTAAATTCTAATTTAATTTCTGATTATATATTTTTTTATATATTATATCAAGAACGATATTCATAAAGTTTATAAAAGTTTATAAAGTTTATACAAATAAATATAATTTAATTTTTATTATGTTTTTAATTTAAATTTATTTATAATATTTAATCATTTTAATCATTCAATATTTTCATAAATAAACATAACATTAATTACCTTTTTACTTAAACTTTTATTAAATTCAATTCAATTGTACTTTATGTTTTTATTATATTTTGTAACAACAATGATTGTTAAACATTAAAGTTCATAACATATATACAAAAATATTCTTATAAAATATTTTGATAAATTTTGTAATTTTAATATTGCAAACAATTATAACCCCGTTTTTACTCGTTCTTGAGGAAAATAAAAATTATGTTATATATTTTTATTTACAAAATTTTATATTGGTATTGATATTTGTTTATTAAATAAATTTAATTGCACTTTATAATTTATTACATATTATGACAGTTTTCTAACAAACTAATAACAATAAAATAATAATCAAATAATAAGCAATTGCTAATACATATATTGCCCTAACAAAGTAACAAATATTGCCTACATTTTTTAGTACACATAACAGTTGATTTTTAGTACGCACTCAGAGAAAGCACGAGAGCGTGCAAAAGAGAGAAAGAGAGTCTGCCAGCCGAAGAGCATGCGACACGAGAGAGCAAATGCTGCAGCTGCTGACTGTTGAGAAATGTAAACAAGCGTAGAGTTTGCCATAAAAGTTGTGCGTTGCAAATACATATAATTATATTAATATTAATAACCTTTATTAAATAATGAATAAATAAAATGTATTGAGATTAATTAATTAAATTAATATACAAATAATAAACAGTTTTTGGTTTTAGCAGCGCCGCAAAGTCTGCTATAAATTCGCCAACAGCGCGCTGTTAACAGCATCCAGCGCTGTTAGCTGCTGCGCTCGGCTCGCTCTCGTCGGCTGTTGCGGCGCTCTCGCTCAGCTCGCTCATTGGCGGCGCCCGCTGGCGTCGTTCGTGCCGCCGAAGTCGGGATGCTGTGCTGGCCGCTTCGGCTGCGGATGCTTCGGCTGTGTGTACCATAAAAATCATTTTCAGTGAGAGTTTGCGATCCCGCGGGTACGGTCGAAACGGACGCGATTTTTTCTGTAGGCCTGACTGCTGCGCGTTTGCCGCTTCGCGTCTCGTTTCGTGTGCAAAAGAGAATTACCACCAAAAAAGAAAAATACCTAAAAAAGAAATTGTTATTAGCCACAAAAAAATATGAAAATAAAATATGATGAGAATGAGAGAAACGAGTGTTGAAATTGATACGCATTCGACATGTGAAACGCAGCAAAATGTGGCAGCCGAAATCACGCATACGACGCGTTGACGACATTTGAAAGTTGACAAATTCTAAATACGAAAAGTGCTTTCCATGTTCCTCTGTCGCAGGCGAATTGTAAGCATTTCTCCATTTGTTGCAACCGACAAAGACGAGCAATTTGTTGTCGTTGTCACATTTATTGTTGTTGTTGTTATTGTTGTTGTTGTGGCACGTTGCAAGGCGATCTGAGGGGCATGCCACCCACGCAGCGTCAATTGTATTGTTGTTGCTCCCAATGAAAGCCGAGATTTTCATGGAAGTGGGGGGTGTGTGTATTTTCAGCCAAATAATTTTCGGTTTGTTAGCTTAACTCAAACAGCAGTTGGGGCAGGGCAGCTGTCCATTGTTGTTGCTCCAGTTTCCAGTTAGTCGTGCTTTATAGGGTATTTGGCATTCATCATGCAACAATGCATTCGGCTTTATCAGTTCTCATTGCTCAAGTGCTAAATTGCTGGCATTGAAATTCACAATCAAAGCCTCAAAAGCACAAATCCCGCATGAACACGAACTATAATCAAATCACTGGGAAATAGATAAATCTGTCAGGCGCTATTTGCGCTCAGAAAGTGTTGAGCTTGTTGCACATCATAATTTCTATTGGTTCAATTGCCGCAAATTGGCGAAGTGTGCGTGTAATTTCGTTACACTGTGCACTCCAGCAGCGACAAAAGGCAGCGGCGACAAATGCCCAAATATGAGATAAGAGATAGTTTGATTAAGATAAACATGATTGAAGGAAATGATTAATAGAGGCTTCGCATAGATTTAGTATCACCAAGGGCATTCTAAATTACAAATAATCTAAATATAAATAATCAAATATATATAAATAAACATATTTAAATAAAACATAATTCAAAGAAAATAAACTAAATAAAACAACCAGAAATAATTTATCTTATATTTAAAAATAATAATTTCATGAATATATAACTAGTAAAATTCGTTGTAAATTTATGGACATTATTTAATCATAAATAAATTGATTTAACAATAACGAATTAATATTTTTAATACTATATAAATAAATAAAACGCAACTAAACAAAATGATTTTTTTGAATCGATTTAAAATAATAAATATACTGCTAAATAAAAAAGCACACCAAATTAGTAAAAATTTTTCAGCCTTGAAGGGAATTAACTAAATTTAATATTTTATTAATATTAATTAATAACAGATTATTATTAAAATATTGCTACATAGAAAATAAACAATCAGAAACTACATTGAAATTTTAAAATAAAATTTGATAATAATATTAGACGAAAAAGAGAAATAAAATATATTTCAAATTACGTTCTTAATTTTTGAATTTCTAAATTATTATAGTCAATAAATAATATTAAAATTCCACAAATGACCTACAATTCTATTCAAAATTTTTACGTAAAATTTGATATAGATTTTTTTTCAATTGCAAAATAATAAAACTTTTAAATCGTAGAAAATCTATATGGAAAATAAAATTTTTTTTTGATAAAGTAGATTTCGATTAAAGTTTTATTAGGTTTAGTATAATAAATAAAAATAATTGCAGCATTTTCATATTTTTATGTAATAAAGCAAGATTATTTTAAATTTCTACTTATATTGATACTAATATTTGGTATATTTTAACATGCTATTCAGCAGAGTTGAACTAAAGTCCCATAATTGCCAGCTCACATTTTACATCATATATTTTAATGAACTGAAAACAAACATGGGAGTATTCAGTTTCATATGCAATTTAAATTGGGGGCAGTTGAAACCCAACTCCGACTAAACATGAAACCAATTGCAAACTGTGGACAACAATTAAAATCAATTGCTGCACAGATGCCCTCAGGATGGAGAGGAAACAGAGTGTATGGGGGCAAGGTCAATAGGCAAATTTAAAGACATGTTCGTGCATGTTTACGGCAAAAGTATGTGCAGCATAATCAGCAGCTGCGTCGCCTGATGATGCCAAGTGTTGAACGCTCTGATTGCTGTTCCCCCTTTTGGGCCCGCCAACTGCTAACTGCCAACTACAAGTCCCCCTCCCCTCGCAGATCGCAGCGAGTTTTTTAGCACTCATAAAAATATACTTGAACACATACTCAGCTGCTGGAGGAGCAGCGCCCGAGGCACTCATGCATGGATTTTTATAGGCTCACTTAGGGCACATAAACCGCAAAAAAAGAGCACAGAAAAAAAAAAAAAAAAACAACGACTGACGCAGGTACAAGAGCAAGAGCAGCATGGCAAGAGGTTGTGGCTTACACGCATACATACAAACTGTGCACACGCATACATATATGCACTTTAAATTGCATTTTAATGCAAACACACTTCATTACATTACACTGCAACAAGCGCCAGAAATACAACGACGGAAATTGCAAAAGCGTCGACACACTTTGGAGTAGTTCTATTCGACATGCACACATATATACATATCTGTATATACCCTACATATACACGTATAGCCTGCCAAGTTTGTAAATTGAAGTGCTCGTCGATCGAGAGAAAGTAGCACAACGTACTGCACGCAGCCAGGTTACATTTAGTTACGTTACGTATGCGCCATGGTGTACCAACTGAACTCATATTAGCTAATGCATCACCAACAAATTCCAGCTATTTTCCCGCACACCAGAAAGGCAGCATTAAGTTGTATAGTTGTGCATGCGGTAAATATTTAAATACATTCGTAAAACACATTTTACATTCGTAAAATACATTTCTATACAATTCTTATATCCAAGATTTTACAGGGTATTTATCTAGTTTAGTTTAGAGTTGAGCGTATGTAGAATTTTACAAATTTGCTATAACCTTTGAAATTGCAAAATCCTGGATTTATGGAATTTAGAACTTTTTATTTGTTAACAGCTTTGCTTGCAGAATTCGAGCTACACAAAAAAATAAAAAAAATATTCACTGCAATTAATCTTTTCAGTTTTGCATACATTTGTAGCTCTAAAAATCTTGTTCAAGCAAGTAAAATAAATATTAAAATTCAAAATGAGATTAAACAAATATGTTTCCATTATATATTTTACTAGTTTTATTTCCAGATATTTAAATCTTAAGCCATAATGACATTCTAATTTCAGATTGCACTTTTGTAATGAAATTTTAATGACATTGTTGAATAAGAAATATTTTTAAATTCGTTTTTATTCAAACATTAATTTTAATACACATTTCTGTTTATTTAAGTAATTTTAATGAATGTTTTTCAACTAAATTCGCTTGAGTTTCTGTTTACAACATATAGTATGTCCAACACTTGTCACTCTGCTAGCTTAACAAGAATAGTTTTTGTCAACTTGAACGTATTTCTATAAAATATGCATAGTTTTTGGAAACAATTACAAGCTAAACTCAATGTGCATCAAGTATTCATAAATATTTTCATATGCACGAATATTTAAAAAATGTTTTGCTATACATATTTGTCGCTTTTAGTTGCACGTACGACGGTTTCAATTATTCACTTTAATTTACATTTGCTGTTTTAAGCTGTCGCCATTTAATATAAATGATGGATTTCTGTTAGCAAGCCGATAAACAATTCCGTCATCAGTTGGCCCTGGTATTTGGAATATTTTTGCCAAATTCGAATGAAATTTGTCAGGGAAAATGTGTCGAAATATTTGGGCCATGCCTTTGGGTTTGTTTTAACTCAAAGCTTTCACTTAAATTTTATTACTGTGCAAATTTGAGTGGCAGATTTATAGAATTTCTGCAAATATTTTTCATCAATTTGGTTGTCGTGTTTTTCGTTTTTATGTGCTCTATTTAGTTAGTTTGTGTGTGCGCGTATTTTTTTATGCAAGAATTTCCAAAAATATTTACATTAATCGCTTAACTACTGTGCAGCGCATTGAAATGGAAATCCATTTAGAGTTGCCGCAGCGGCCAACAAAAGCAGGGCAATCAGGCAACTGGGCGTATGATAAATAAACTTATGAAGATATATTATGGGGCAACAAGCAAAAAATATTATTAAATTTCAACTCTCAGTTTTTGCTGACAGTTGTGGCTGTGGTTGCTGAACAGACAGACAAACAGACAAACAGACAGACAGACAGACAGACAAACAGACAAAGGGACGAACAGACAGACAATGACAGTGCTTTAATAAAATTTTATTTAGGTAGAGCGCATAAAAAAGAGGCAAATACATTTTACACAAATAGTACAAGTTGAAATGGGGAACATTGCTGAAATAAAATTAGTGTGGCAGAGCTGAGAAAGGGAGAGAGAGGGGGAGAAAGAAAGAGAGAGAAACTGAAACGTGGCCGATAAAACACAGCAAGTCAATATATCATAAAAGCACGTCGAACTGCCGTCGACTGTCGCGTAAAATGGCGACATTGCCTGCTCTCCCTGTGTGTGTGTATGTGTGGTGTGTGTGTGTGTGAGTGCCTGTCTGTGTATAGACTAGAAACATGAACGTATACAGTTTCCGATTTCCGTTTTCCTGTTTATCGTTTATTGAGTTTTTGCTATGTAAAAGTAAAAGCAAAAGCAGCAGCAGCAGCAGCAGCAGCAGCGGCATCATCGAACGACACGATTCGATTCCATTCGATTCCATTGGATTCGATTCAATGCGATGCGATGCTTTGGCCTGCTCTTCTGGCCAAAAACAAAACGAATAAGCACAAATCTACGTAGAAATTTTCACTCGTTAGCTGCTACGGCATTGGCTCTGTCTCTGTCTCTTTCTCCGTCTCTCTCTCTCTTTCTATACCTTGTCGTCATATTGAACTTTGATGCTGGCACGTTCTGTGCCGTCTCTGCCTTCGGAGCTGCCTTTAAAGATCTACACGCGCGCATACTTGGGCACATGTTTTGCCATTCTTTTGGCCCTGTTCAACAACTGCCTTGATTCGTCCTCTGCGTCCCAGCACGTTGTCAGTTGCCAGTCGGCAGTCGGCAGTTGGCAGTTGTTGTCTTGTTGCTCTGCACCGTGGGCAAAATGCACACATTAACGCGCTATAAATAGCATAGCAATAACAGGCATACTAATTGCTCTATAGCATTTAAGAATATATATAAACTAAAAATATATAAAACTAAGATGTGCATTTTATAAAACTAAACTTTGCTTATTATTTATAATTTTACTATTTATTTTAATTATTTATATAAAAATATTTCAAATTTATTTTTATTTTTATTGTATTTGTTTTTAATTTTCGTGTGGGCCAGTGTAGTTGGTTCGTACGTTTTGGTTGTAAAAGAGTTCTCTGGCTAGCAGTCTTAATTTGAAATTAAAGGAATTTTTATAAAAATACCTATAAATAAAATAATTGAAGCTAACTTGAATGTTAGTTTAAAAAACGTAACATTGCTATTTATAATTTTACAATTTATTTTTATCAATTTGTATAATGGCAATTTATTTAATTTTGTTATCATTTCTACAATATCATAATTGCTATTTATTTAATTGAATGCTCTTACCCATGGTACTCTCTGTCTCGCTCCTAAGTGTGTGTGTTCTTATTCATTTCTAGTATATGGGCCATCATAAATTATAACAAATATGTACGCAAGCGGCATTTTAAATCATTTGCTCGGTTCCCCGTGCCCTCTTCAGACTCCTCCAAGCAGTCAGGCCCGAGTTATAAATATACTTTAATTAAAAGCGCTGCTGTGTGAGTGCAATATGTTGTAAAATATTGAGATACGGTAGGCATTGCGTACGTGTTGCTGCTTGACGAGGCGTTGGCGTTGTGATTTGTAGCTGTCTAGGCCAAATACGATACTCTCCCACTCACACACACACACATACGCACTCTCTCACACACACATGCACATCCTGCAAGTTTAAGATAAGAAACTTCCTGCTGAGGTCGCTGGTGTCATAGACATTTTACGAGCTCTTGCCATGCAGCATGACTTGCTTAAATAAATATTAAAACTCCAATTTAAAGATGTGAATTTCTTACATACTTTTATTCAATGAAAAATGCTTATTTCGAATCAAATTTAAGGCCATCATTTCAATTTAGTTTTTGAAAACTGGTTCAGATTTGTAGAATTAAATGTTAAATACAAAATTATTACATAACTAACTACTGGCATAGACTAAATAATTTAAAGAAAATTGTTTGTTGTAATACAAAATTTGAAATACTTTTATTTCTTTATATTTTTAAACTCAATGACAATACTAGTTGAATTTGTAATTTTAAACGACAATAAATTACAATTAAATTTAAATAACATGTAAAATATTACATTCTTTTCTTGTCGAAATCAACAATATTTTTATTAAAATAAACTTGCTTAGGTGTCTTTTCGAATTCCAATAAATTTATTATTTATTTTTAAATGCGATTTTTAAAAGAATAAAATGTTATCAAAGCCAAATCAATAATATTCCATTGCATTGTTTATGTACCCTTTAGAATTGCTAAACAAAAATTTACCCAAATTGAGTTTAATTATAAAAGTAATGATTTCCGCTTCATAATGAATTTACATTTAAAATGCACAATCAACAAACATCATATTATTTTATATTTTAAGCTAGTTATCGATGCAATAATATTAAATGCACTCATGAAACACTCACAATCTCTAATAAATGTTGAATGTTATTTGTTATTGTTGTGGATATCGGGTGTTTAACCCTTTTTCGAATTTATGTGGCTTAAATCAATTACAGTTTTGCTTTTGAGCCCATAAATTATGCTCTAATTTGCAGTGACATTTTGGCATGTTTTGCGTTATAAACGTATATTGTAAATTAAATAGCATTTTATATAAAAATAATAACATTCGGACTTTGCATAATTTGTAAATTGCCAACTGCGCTTGCAACAACTGAGCACATAAATTAACAATTTTAGTCACATAAATAACGCGTTTATATATGCGGAATAAATGCATCGGCAAAGCAGAACAAATTAACCATTGAAAATCGCAAAATCGTATAAATCTTTCAAATACAAGCAACGAAAATGCTCAATAATTTTGATATTAATAGCTATTGTTAGCTATATAGTTAGGAGTTTACTTGAAAGTGAATTTATTTCAAGTAACATTAAATAATTGTTTGTAATTTATTGATACATTATTACCTTATAATATTAATTTAACAAAATTATCAATAGAGTAATTTGTATATAAAGCTAAAAACCTCAAATTGTTTTATTCCGCTTAGTTTTAGAATAATTAATTATTTGTTTTATTTTTATCCCCAGATATCTTTTTATTAAACTTTAATTACAATATTACTTTAATATACACTTTTTTATTACACATTTAATTTCTGTGTTGACTGAATTTAGTTGATATTTAATAAATAAATAAAAAAATATATATATTTTATCTTAATAAAATTATTTCTTAAATATATAATGCATATAAATAAATACAGCTACCAATTGTATTTTTGTAATATCTATTTATAAAACAAATAATCATATTTTATCTACAAATAACTATTTATTTAGAAACATATAGTAACAATATTTGGTCTGTAAATAACTATTTAAAATACATAATAATTAAGCTGTTTTATAGCAGTTTTCTCTATGGTGCTTACATTTTAATGTGGGAATTTTCGCCATTTAAGCCAACAACAACTGCAGCAAATGCAATAACAATTATGCCCGAGGGCAATATATTTAATTTATTGACATGTGAGCAATTTGCTGACCACGCCCCTTATAATCATTTCCTCTTTATTTGTTGCAGAGAATAAAAAGATTTGCAAGCGAACAGCAGCTTAAAAATGGCAAATTAAATCAAATCGATATATGCACAAATAAGCCACATTAACCACACCAACAACAAGTGTTTGCATGTGTACGTGTATGTGAAAGCGAAAGAGGAGGAGAAGAAATCCCTATACAGAAGGAGAAAGCGAAAGCGAAAAAAAACTCTGCAGAGTCTCCGCTTTTAGGCAGCAACTGAGGCTATTGTCACACAATCACACACTCTCTCACACACACACACACACACAACTACACCTCACACACACCTATACACACACACACACACATATAGAGCGTTAACATGTGCTTGTCTGTCAACTGCCTGCTGTCCCCGCTGCCCCTGCTGCTCAGCCTGATTGTCCTCTCCGCACTCAACGGCCATGCAGCGGCAGCAACACGTGCCCGTGTCAGCTCCTCGACGACCATGACACGCAACATCGAGGAGGAAAATGGTGAGTTTCCACTAGTTTTATACTCTGCATAAGTTCTATAGATTGTGTGTTTAAATAATATTAAATTATTATATTATTCGGCTCATTTAAATCACACACTCCAATAAAATAAAATAAAATAAATAATGATAATAAAATAACTAGACGACATGGAATTTAAATATAACAATTAAAATTTAGTTCATAATTAAATTTAAGTATTAATTTGCATTACAAGCTCAAGGTAAAGATATTTCATCATACAATTATTTAGCTTTTGGGTTGGCATTAGTTTTCTATATAAATTGTATACAAGTTTCAGCTTGTTTGATAAAATAATATAGTATTACGCTATATTTTATATTATTCTGCACATTTAAATCAGATACAGTATCAATATCTGTTTAAATGATACAAATATTTGTTGAACTTGTGAGTTCTCATTAGTTGTATTATCTGTATAAATTGTATACATATTCTATGTTTGCGCTAAATTTATATTTTATATTTTTTATATTTATTTTTAAATTTATAATTTTTTTTTGTGTAATCGAAACTTTTGTTACACAAGTATTTAGATTGTGGGTTCTGAATATATTTATATTCTATATAAATTCTATTTAGTTTTTACTACATTGTCAGTGAAAATAAAATAGTATACAACTTAGTGCAGATATTATTAAGAAACTACTTTAATATCGAACATATAAATTGTGAAGTCATCAATTATTTATATACGTTTTTATCAAAACAGTTTTACTTAAGGATATCTAATTTTTTTGTTGAATAATTTAATTAAAATAATCCAAAACGCATTAGGAAATATTTGAAACATATTATTGTTATTAAAGAATAATTTTTTAATATGGACATAAGTTCGAATAGAGAATACAACTGCTAATATATTATTTTATTCGCATACCTTAATGTGGTTTATTTCTTCTCTTAGAATAAAAATTTTTGTTATTGAAAGTACAACAGTTTTGCCATATTGAAACTACGAATTTATATTTGAAATAAAACTGAACTAAAGTTTTGCCGTGCGGTTTAGCGTGCACTTTAAATTCAGCAACAATTCCATAAATAAATTAATTAACAGCAAATTCGAAATGCATTCGTTTTAGCGTGTTTTTCAATATGTGAACAATGGCAAACATTTGCTTGGCTTTTCCATAGCGTGTTTTTATTTGTCTTTCATTCTGCAGCTAAATATTGATTGTGACTAGCGGCAAATGTTGTACCATTTTTTTTCACTTTGCGCCCTTTCGTGTGTGCGGGTGAAATTTAATTTAAAGTGAAAAGTTTGGCTGCCGTTAAGCCCTGCTGTACTACATACATATATTTATATATATGTATGTGTATGCAGCTTTTATTCACTGAACATAAAGTTTATTGTGTGTGAAGAATAAGCGTGCTTCTTTGTGGCTGTCAAAGCAACGCTTTTGTTAGTGAATTATTCAATAAACGAAAATGAAAATATTGTGTTTGCCCCGCATTTATTTTGATGAAGTTTATGTGCACAATTTAATGCAGTTTGGAATCAGCTAACATCGATTTTGATTCGGCAGCTGACAGCAACTTTTGTAAACGTCTGACACAATTCATTGTGATTTGAATTTCAGCGAAATACGACCAAGAAAGGCAATCATACTTATAAACAAGTTTGATGAATTTCGAATATATGTTTGATGTTTTTATAAAAATTGGTATATTCACCCACTGAATCTTCGCTCTGGCAAAGACAGTTATCATTCAAGCAGCTGAATGGGCTGTTTAGCCTCCTTCGAGTTGATCAATTATATAATTTTTGCACTCTGTACGGTTGTTAATATTCCGGCTGTGGAGGGAGGAAAGGCAGAAACAATAGCAGCAGCTGTTGCAAAGCAATTCGATGGCTTTTAGGGCTTGTTATTCTGTTTGCCTGAGTTATTATTGCAAGCAGCAGGAGAAGTGTTTCTAAGATCAGTCGCCAGCTGGTCAGCTAGCAAAACTTTCACTGGCCATCAGTTTTGCCCACTTGGCAGGCAAATAATAATATGTTGCTAATAAATAAGGCTTCTTGAGAGCAGCGAGAGAGAGGGTGAGGTGGCAAAATGGAGTGGAGTGGGCAAAATGATGGGCGTAGCATATTTTTGTGTTATGTCAAGAAAAAGAAGCAGAAAGTTGTGCAAAGTTTCGTGTTTGTTTCTTTGCTGTTTTTGGTTTTTGGTTTTATTTTTTTGCTTTTTAGCCATCTCGAAAGTTGGCAACCAAATTGAACAATAGGCGCGCCCATTGGGCAACCACATAAACAATGTGCAAAGTTTATCAAGTTTATGGTTTGCCAGAAGCCGCAGATACAAGTAATAGAATGCACCTTCGGGCGACGCTAATTGTGGGTAATCATAAGCTATTTTTCCTAAATGAGCAAAACATTTAGAGAATTACACGGAAGTTATATGCATATTTATAAGAAAATCAGAATCTGCCTTAATGGAATTTTGAAACTAGGCAAAATATTTATTTTAAAATAAAATATACGTATTAGTAATTAAACTGAGCGTCTTGTTCAACTTCTACAAATAACTGAAAGTTAGTACGTAATTAATTTCACATATTACTCTTGTACAGCATGACGTATGAGCAATGTGCATTGCGCAACGTTCTGTGTGTCACGTTGTCAGCCACTAGAAGCCAGTCAAGCTCAGCAATCAGCCCTAAAGCATCTTTAAATTATTCCGAATTTTACACCATTTAAAAATTTAATTTTCAAATGACAGATTTAAATAATAAATAAATAATTTAAATAATAAAATTGATATAAGTAATATCATATTTTATTTTGTATATTCATAGGAGTTATTCAATACTTATATGCTTTAAAAAATATAATTAGGATATATAAAAATTAAAATTAATAATAAATAAATATAATTTAATATTTATTTGTATATTTAGCATATTTATTAAGTTATTTATAAATATTTAGTTTAAATTGTATTCATAGTATTATCCATTAACACAAGTGAATATAATTAAGCCTGAATTTTGTGTATTTGACATATTTTATGCAGTACAACACGACGAATAAGCAATTATCTTGAGCATTACGCATACGCCATGTGTGTCAAGCTGCCAACTACTAATTTAGAGGTCAGACATGCCGGGTTCTAGCCCAGCACTCGACCAACCACTTGAACCACATCTCTGTCCACGAACCACTTGACTCCAGTGCTTTCAAGAACTGAAATCACACCAAGCTGTAGGAGCCTGAGCCTACGGCGGAGCCTGCATAACATTTTAGTGCTAAAGTTGATGGGGGCAGAAAAAGTCTTTGGCTTGCCGCATGCCTTCTAGCAGGCTGTATGTGTGTGTAAGTGTGTGTGTGTGTATGGGGGGGTTTTAATAAATTTAGATTTTATATGTTTTCAATTGAATTTTGTTGTTCTTGCTGTTGCTGTTGGTGTTGGTGTTGCTGGCGTAGAGCGTAAACTTTTCACTTTGGCATTTCAATGTTTTCCAAGTTAACTGCAAGCCAAAACCGGCCATTCCCCGCCACAAAACCACTTCCTTTGCCAGCATTCTCTTGAGTACTTGTATTTATCGCATTTCTATGAAAACAACGTACTCAAAATTTTGTGCAAAACTTTCAAATTATGTTTGGGTTTCTTTTCCCTCCATCTTTCATGCTCGGTTCCCCTCTTCCACTCTTCCTTTTGGTCTGTGTGTTTGGCGAGGCAAAGTTTGCCATTTGCTGCAGCTTTATAAATGCTTATTTAGAGGCAAATCTGATGAGTTAAGTTCGTAGCCAACACTGTTAACTCTCCATATATGCAGACATTCGATATCGGTATTGAATCCTATCCTATCCTATCCTATAAGCTGCACTTGCCCCCAAGCTGCAAGTTGTTTGCTAAGCGGTTGCACACTGCCAAAGTTTTTGCCAGATTTAATGCAACATTTTCCAAGATTTTACAAGCGTATAAAACGCTAGTTCAGCAAATGTTTCTCATGCACGGTATCTGGGCTAAATACCAACATCTTGCAGCTATATAAAAATTAGTTGAATAGTTGACGATAAATTAACACATCGTTTTGAGTATATGTAATATTAGCTTGTGGTAAATTGTATTATTACTTTATATTAATCTAAATCGATATTGCAGATTGATAAATTTGAAATTTAATTTCTATATTTTTATATATATTATTTTTAATCAAATATTATTTATTTATTTATTGAATAACTTCCTAATGCTACAAGTACAGAAAGACTTATAATTTAGAGCATTAGTTACATAATAGATTAAAACCTAGATAATTAATAATAATTAATAATAAATATATTAAATATATTATATTCTGTTAAATAAATATTAATACATTTTATTGATTTTTAAATTTAAATATATGTTTGTATGTATGGAGCTTGCCGACAATGCATCACGTGATGTTCTCCTTTTCTCTTCTTTGCTGCTTACTTTTCGAACAAGTACAGTTTCGCTCACACCTACAAATGATGGGCAGAAATAGAAAGAGAGCCAGAGAGAGAGCGAGAGAGAGATCTCTTTGTAAGAACTTATTGCATCTCGCTCAGTTCTTATTTCTTGACAGAGTTTCGCTGCTTTGCGCTGCGTATCCGCTGCATCGTTTCAAAGAGAAAAAGAACGAGAGAGAGAGAGAGAGAGAGAGAGCGAGAGAAAGAGAGAGAGAACGAGAGCAAAACTGCAAAGAGAGCTAAGCTAATTTAACTGTTGATTTAGTAAATGAGCAAGACAGAGGCTCAGCAAAAAAAAGAAATGAAAAACGACGGCCTGTTAAGAGCAGGAATGCCAGAAATAGTAAGACGTGCAATACTATAAGCAAAATAAAATAATAAAATAAAAATGCATAAAATAAATAAAATCAAATCAATATACAATATTCAAAATTATGCTATTTTCAATAAAGTGTATTTATGATAGGCATAAATCGAATTTTAAAACTCACTAAATTGGTTGATTTCATTTCATTATCAATATAATTTGTTTAATTGCAGCATTACCTTTAATTTAAAACTGAAATATATATCACGGAATAAATTTTTTGAATAATAATCAAAATTTATTAATTATCATCATTATCGGCATATTATTGTTACTATTATTATAATTAATATAATTATAACTAAACATTACTTGTTCAGCTTCTTATGATATTATTTATATATTTTCATATTATTTATTGCTTTATATATTTTGATTTATTATTTAATTAAATTTTCTTTCTGTTTTTACAGCTTTACTCAATCTTTTGGCTGGTAAGCTTTAAGTTTGTTTATTTATTAAACCCCAATGCTCACATGTCTTAACCTATTCACAAGCATAACCCCAAAAGAGTTTTCAAAACATTTAACAAACAGTTTTGTGTGCAAAAATATTATTGATGATCGGCCACAACCCAAACAATTTGCACACAAAATTGTCCTGACCAAATATAGAGATACCGCAAAACAACAAAAGTAACAAGAGCAATAACAACAGCTGCTGCCACGCCCACAACACAATAGGGGGCGGAATGACATACATACATACATTCTGTATTCTAACAAACATGTGCAAAGTCAAGCAGCAAGCCCAAAACAAAAATCAGCTTAATAATGATGGATATACCCAAAGCAAAACCCAAAGCCCTGCTCTGGCCTGGCATCGACATCAAATCGAAGCGACTTTGCTCTGAACAATCCCCGAAACAATTTCCAGCCGGTCAAAGCTGATGAGCAACAATGGTCAGCCCTCCATCCATTTTGTTTATCATCCCCCCCCACTCTTTCAGCAGCTATAACGCCCTCTCTCTCACGCTTCCTCCCCTCAGCTGTCGCTTTCCTTGTGTGTGTAGTTCTCGCTGCCAGCGAAAAACATTTGCCGACTCAACTTGACTCGACTTGAAAGGCAAAAATTCCAGCGCCGCTTAAGTCGTCTGTGCCTCAGGCTCGGCATTGTAGGGCAAGTTTTTTGCCAGAAATCACACAAATCAGCTAACTGCCTTGCAAATGCCCTTTCAATCGTGGTTAGAAAATAATGGAAATATTAATCAGATATTATTCAAAATATTAACCAAATAAACACATTTTTTGACAATTTGTATAATATCATTATATAGAAAAATGTTGAATATCTTGAAATAAAATAAAAGGTAAAGTGAAAGCAGTAGAGCATTGGGAAAAGGAAATCGTACCTCACCTTACCTCAAAATTATAAAAATATAATAATTTAATTTCGTTTTGTTTCGCTTAAAAAAATAAAAATAAATAATCAAAAATTAAATAAATATAATTGAGATTTCAAATCTTTCAATTTAGTTGAATTATTTAAAAATTAATTATTATTACTTTATAAATGAGCAAATTTCTTGTCAAATTTTTAATTGACTATTCATTTTAATGAACCTGGCAATTTGCAAATAAAAAGGTAATAACACTGATATCATAATTATGGATGAAAAAGACTTATTATTACCAATGTTTATATAATTTTTCGGAATGAATTAAATAATGGAAAATAAAAACGTATGAAACAATTGAATTTTAGAGTACAATAGCAGAATAAACTAAAGCAACTGCTGCAGGCTTAGTTGACAAATATATGCCCATTATAGCCCAATTACAAGCTGCACATAGATTTGGCTATAGCCTGCAATGGCAGTGTATACCTGAGGCAAGGCAAAAATAAACTGACAACGCGTTGAATGACAACGGCAGGGAAAAGTCGCCGCCGCTGCGAGGGTTTGTCAACATTTTTTCACATTTTTTTTGCACATACACACGCTCGAGTTGTTGGAGTAGCCTACTTAGGCCACACAAGATGGTGGCTGATGGCTGACGGGCGATGGCTGTTGGGTGATGGCCTTCAACGGAGCCGAGACTCCACTTGAGCGGCAGTGGCTGCCACTCGCATGTTGCCGTTGCTGCTGCTGCTTCTTCTTGTGATTTTTCTTGCTATTTGGCCAACAAAATGGCGCATGTTTGCCTTGGTTGCCCCATATAGCCAAAACCAAAAGCAGAATCCCGAAAACGAAACTGAAACCGAAACTGTAGTCTTAGCAAAGCGAAGCGACTCTTTCGCTCTTCTTGGGCCGGCTCATACTTATTCATTTCATGGCTTTACAAGGACATTTATCATTTTTCTAAGTAGTACGTCACAAAAAGGCAGCCCAACGCCCCCTCCTCGCACCGACCACGCCCCGACGCCCAACGTTGATTTCTATATTTCGTTTCAGAGAGAGAGAGAGAAAAAAATTGAAATGTTACCCAAATGTTAAATAGAATTCATTTTGCTTAGTTTCAGATTTGCGGTTCTTATACATATTCCGTTGGGTCGCCATCAAACCGCTCCTAATACCCCCCCTTAATATTCCCCCTGCTCAATATTTTGCGTTTTTGTTGTTGTTGATATTCATGGCGCTTTTTGCGCTGTTGTCTCCCTTGTATAATTTTTATATTCAATGCCAACTGGCAGCAGCTTGAGTGGGTATAATGAGTTTGTAGACAAGATCTTTAATTAGGCATAAGATTAAAGCAACATTTTGCAGTTTAATTTTGAGTTTATTGGACTCAGATTGTATAAAACTTTCTATATTATTTCTGAATTCGTATAGGGTATTTTCTAGTCATATATCTTATGATAATTTTGCATGTTGTATATGAATTTCTGCGCCGCGTCGCGTCGTGGGAAAAGTTCCCTATTGACAGCGCAGAAAAAGTGGAAAATTTAAGCCTACTTGAATTTATTTGGGCTCATTAGGTCTGACAGCTGAGATGAGTTCATTTCTTAGAGGCTCTCGACTCGACTGATTGCCAGACGGCTAAAGAGTTCAACTGGCTGCTTATAAATACTGCTACCAACATTAAGACATTCAGACTGATGCATAAACATACATCAAACGCTCTATGAAATTGGCCAGAATTTAGCAGGCCCGTTGGGCATACAGCAATATATATATCTTCGAAATGCTGGACAGATCTTAAAGAGACTCACTAATGAACAAATAAAGCTTAGCGAGCCACAACGAAAGTAGACTAAGGACAAGAAATGAAAGTGAGTTCTAATAAATCACAGACAGAAAAGAAATAATACAAACACCAGGCAAATAAAGCCAAAAGGCAGTGGCAGAAATGGGAACAGCAGAGCTGAGCTAAATGACAAAACAGTTTTGCATGGAAATTTCATGACTTATGAGATTTGATACGCAAAACAGCAACAACAGCAGAGAAATCACTGAAATCCGTATTCATTTGGTTTACAAAACCACAAAAAAGCAGAGCACAAGGTAAAAAATATTGTGAAAAAAGACAAATTTAAAAATTTGTGAAGAAATATTTGAATGTGGTTAAATAAATGCAGAATAATTGTTTGGCTTGATACGAAAAGCAGAGGAAAACTGTAAAGGAAATTCAATATATTTTCTTTTCAATTTTAAACTTTATTATAGATTTAAATTAAGAAGTGGCAGAATTTTTGTTTATTAAATTCTTGCATAACTCAAATAATTTTATTTAAATTATGCTGATAATTTTATCATATATTTAAAATATTTTTTATAGAATTTTGTAATATAGAATTTGACCTAATTGTAGCAAAGATATTTATCTTTGCCAGGCAACGACACAAATTTCTAATGCCCCACAAAAACTAACACAACCCAGAGACACTTTATGTGTGTGTGTGTGTGTGTGTGTGTGTGTGTGTGTATAGACTCACATAAAGTCAACATAAAGAAAAATCAAACAACTTTGTTGTGTGTGCAGCTGGCTATTCCCTGGTTTCCCTGGATTCTGCACGTAGATGCTCCTCCATGTCCAAGCTCTGTCTTCAGCTGTATGCCGAGTTTATTGTCAGAGCAAAACAGTTGCCAGTTGCCAGTTGCCAGTGACCAGTTGCCAGCTGCCAGTTGCCAACTATTATGCTTTGTTAATCGGCTTAGGCATTTTTGCTTGCCTTACGCTCTGCGTGACGATTTACTAGACAAAGCCAGAAGCTCAGACAAACAAGGCTGTTTGAGGGCTCGAGAGAGGCAGCAAAGATGTTGCCACAAGGCCTAGCCCAAAATGTTGACAGAGATGAAGAGAGAGGGTGGGAGAAAGTGGAGCAGAAAGTGGTGGAGAAAGAGGAAGAGTGGGAGCCGGCTGTTTGTTCATTTGTCGCACGCGCCATAAACTCAGACCACAGCTCCACCTGAACTGCGAGACAAGACGAGATGTTGGCTCTGATGAGTTGCCTTTGTTTTTGCAGCCCTCCAAATTTGCGGCCTGTGTCTTGCCTCATTTGGCTGCCAGCTTAGAGCAGCAGCAAAACCAAAGACAAAAGACAGCAGGAGGGAGGGAAGCAGAAGCCGAAACAAATCCCCCTACAATTCCCATACCTGCGATCCTGTCGCTCTTCCCTTGTGGCCTGGGCACAAAAAATCGTTTTGTGTGTTTTCGTTAGCATTCCGTGTGGAATTTGATACTTGATTATTTGTTGCCGCCCTCAAGCCTGCATAATATATCAAAGCGGCGTCGGCGTCAACGTCAACGTCCCGCAACTGAATTTACCTCAACCGCCATGTTCCCACCGAGCTACACTTGAAAAAATATCAGCTTACAACGTATTGATAGGCAAAGTTTGTGTTATATTCTTAAAGACAAACTTTCTAGAAACAATGTATCTCAAAATTTGATGCGCGATTTATTTTAAATAATTAATTCAATTAAATTGAAGTAATATTAAAGAAAATCTTAAAGAACAGCCAGCACAATTTAAAAAAAAATTGTAAGCATTTTTGGGGTTCAATTACTTAATTAATTTTTCATAAAAACTTAGTTCAAACTCCATAACTTTTTGAAAAAGTTTATTTTGTTTTCTAGTGTACGTCGTTCCATATGCCACTTAACATGTGTAGACGTCATGTGTCGACAGGCCGGAATTCAGACAGTTTTTCGGCAGTATTTTGTGTTTTTAGGTACATTTTAGTGTCGGTCGCATAATAAATAAATAAATAAACAGTTGCGGCCTTTGGTACCTGCAGGCGGGCAAGTTTCTTTCCCGTTTTTGCCCCGTTTGCTTATACTCTTATACCAAAGAGTCCAGAAAGTTTGCTTCTTCTACTATTATTTTCATTTCTTTTGTTGCTTTTGGCCAAAATCAAAATCTCTTCAGCGAGAAGTTAGGATTTATTTTGGTGCTGCGTGAAAAATGCAAAAGTTTTCCATTAATCTTTAGCACTTCTCACTGCTGTTCTCGTGGATTTGCATATTTAGTATGGTTTTTTTTTTTTGGCTCAGGTTGTTGTTCTTCTTGTTGCTGTTGACTTTATAAACAGCCTGTCTGTAGCAGGCAACAGATGAGCCTGTCCAAGAAGAATTGACCAAAACTTATTGCATACTTATGAGCGCTGGCTTCGGTTGAGAGCTATGAAAGCTCTAAAAGCTTTCTAAAGACCTAATAACTGTTGAATAAATGTCGTGCAAATTAAAAGAAAAATTTAAATGAATTTCGTACCAAATAAAGTAGGAATATTGACATTATGTGCCAATATATGAGTGAACGTTAAATTTTAGTATGAGCATATAATAGCTATATAATTTAATGATATACTTTTTCTACTTATAAAAATAATTAAAATCTACAATGAAAAAGTTTTAATTAAAACATTTAATACATTTTATACAACTCTTTTATATTTTGTTCCATTAATTTTGGCTATATATTTAATATAAACTTTTAAATTATTAAATAAAAATTCCAAACAAAGTTTAGAAGTTGCCAAAAAAGTAAAAATTGCCATCAAAAAAACTTTTAATATTAAACGGAACGCTGCAGCTTTTGCTGCTAAAGTACGTAAATAAATATTTATCAAGGGTATAACCTTGTTTAAAATTGACATTTATACATAAACATTTTTAATATAATTACAGTAAGATTTGATAGAGCATAAAACTTGTATAACATAATCCGATTGGTTGTCAAAGACACACCGAGAGCTAGTTCAAATCTTGTGGCCTATGGCCAATTAGTGCTTGTAAGCCTACCAATTTTCCAGCACACTAATCATAAATGTTAAGTCATTAGCAGCTCAACAAATATATATAACAGACACACACGCATACGAAGTCTAACAAAGATGGCGTAGGCAGCACCTCAGGGGCTTAGGAAGCAAAGCTTCATGAGGCGTTGCGCAAAGTTCTGAGCCTGTGTCTTAGTCTCCGGCAAATTGCAGTCATAACCTGGAATTGCAACTACTAAGCCTACCACACAGACACATACACATATAAATGGCTAAGATTTGCATACAAAAATTAAACAAATAAATTATGAAACTTTATTTAACAAAGTGTTGGGAAATAAAATGCAATTTAAGGTATTTGTGGGACAATTTGCATTTAAATAAAAAAATATTTAATAATACCATTTTATTTGTTTTCACTGAGCAACAAGAAACCATGAAAACTATAATAAAATTAATAGCTATTCTATAAATTATTATTTGGCGAATATATCTCGAATAAATTATTATTTAACAGACAATGCAGGAGCTTAGCGAATATTATGCAAGCTCGATTCCATAGAAAATTTAAATTAAATTTTGACACTGAGTGATTAAAGAACTGAGCTAAATTGTGTAGCATACTTTCCTGCGTTGCATAATGTTACGTTGTAGTTTCTGCAGTTTCGTTGCAGTTTTCCTTTTTGTCTTCCATGCCGTTGTTCCATCACTTTTCTAATTAGACAGAACAGAACATTGTGCAACGAAAAGTGAACGCTTTCTCCTTTTTTGCTTGTCATAACAAAAAGTTAATTAAACATGTAATTGTTGCCATAGATTAAAAGGCACAAGGATTTTACAATGGCTGCGTGCTCTCCATTCTCCCTATATTGAAAGCTGTTAAAGTGGATGGATACATTCGGAAATTCTGTAAAATACCTGCAAATGTGAGCAAAGGATATTCTATGTTAAATGTTAAATGTTTTATTTATACTAAAATTATGCCCAAAAATTAAACGCTGTTTGGAGAATATCTTTTAAGTGAATCTACTAGTTCAGTATTGTGTTTCATCATTTGGAATATGACATTGCAGAAACGCTTGCACTTGCTGCTAGACTTGGGCGAAATGTTAAAGCAATTAGTTTTATCTGCCGCCATGGCTGATTACTTTAGTTAGTCCAGCGCATTCCATAGAGTCTCATTTCACGCTCCCGCTCTTGCTGTTGTTCTTGTTGTGCATATAGCTTGCAGCTCAAAATTTGATTAACTTGCAGTGAGCACTGTGCGAAGAGCAGAGCCAGGCTATTGTATCCTTGAAGAGGTCGTAGAGTCGAGTACACTTGCAAAAATAAAGTAGAATTGAAATAGAAAGGATTGGTAATTGGATAGTGAATAAATGGGACGGAATTATTTTACACAGGAATTTCCTTCATATTGGAAATTCGGGATAAGTCTTTGAATACTTGATATAGGAAGTAGGAGTTCAAAATCCAGAAAATAGCGCATAGAATATTTTATATAGGGAGTAGGATTCGGGATTCGGGGTATTCATAGGTTATAAAACATAAAAATTAGATATTTTACATAGAAATGGAGTTGAAATTCAGATTATAAGTAATTATGAAAAATATTTTAGAATTTGGATATGCTGCATAAGATTTTTGTCGTAATTGTGTAAGGAGTATGATATTCGCCTTATAAGGATATTATAGGATATAAGATATATATATGTATATGAGAATTTATAATTAGAAATTTTGAGATAAAAGGTTGGGTAAAATATCTGTAATAGATAATGTTGAAAATAAAAATGTTTGACGACAAATACAGAACAAAGTATAAAAATCAAAGCAAATGGATGTTTATGAGGAATTTGGAAATCATAATATGAGATATGAGTATGATATATGATAGGGACTTTAAATATACCTCATAAAAATTTATTTAATTTATTATGTGCACCAATTTTTTCGAGTGTACTTTGTGTTCTGCCTAGGTCTTGTGCTAATGGCAATTAGAAACGCGGTTGGCGGAGCTGGGTAAGTGGTGCAAGTGTGAGGCAAGTGGGGCAAGTGGGGGCAAGTGGGGCAAGTGGGTCGAATGTGTGACACAAGGAACCACTCGAATCAACCGCCTGCCAGCAGCTAGCGGCCACTTCAAAGCACAATAACAATTTTACAATTAAATTTCGCTTTTATTTCGCTTTTCCCCAGATATTGCGGCATTCAGTATTATAGTTGTAGTTGTCGTCCTCGTTGTAGTTATAGTTGTAGTTGTAGTTGTAGTTGTAAATGTAGCTATAGTTACACTTGTAGTTGTAGTAGCCACCCTGTTGCCACTCCCTTTGCATGCTCTCTTTATTTTATTGCTTCAAATTGTTTGTAGCCATTTCGCATTTGTGCCGCCCGGTTGCGCATCAGCGACGTAGAAACATTTAACTTTCTGCAAAGGGAAAAATATACAAAGAAAAAAGTCAACATTTTGCAGCAACTAAAACCAACTACACTTAAAAAAGTAGAGCTAAAAACAGCAGCAGCAGCGCCAGCAGCGACGACAGCCACACAGAGAGAAAAAATACAACTAAATAAAAAAAATAAGTAACAGCAAAAAAGTTGTCAACTCGCCTTTCACATGGGACAGCAGCTTCAGCTTCCATCTCCATCTCCAACTCCAACTCCAAGTCCAGGTCCAAGTGCTAGCTATAGTTTCGAGTCGAATTTCGCACACTTTTACGGCGTAGTATTTCTGCCCTGGACACAGGGCACAGCGCATTGTAAAAGAGGGCAAAGAAAAGCAAAAAACTAAAAGCACATTCAGCTCGAACTCCCACAGTGACCCGAACCAAATGAAATTGCCAACGTGAAAGTGTACAAAAATGCAGGCAAAAGCTTGACAGCGCTGGCAAACTCAAGCTCACAGCTCGTGCGGGTGCTACACTGAGAAAAATTACCTGCACATTTTATATAATATTTAATGAAAGAGTTCCGCAATACACACCTCTGGCTTTAAAGGAATAATAAAGGAATAATAATCGTCAATGCTAGATAATAAATTCCTATTCCTCTTTTCCATCTATTAAGTGCGGTATAATTTGTTTATCTAATTAACCAACAAATTACTTTTAGGGGGTTTTTTCTTAGTTTTTGTCAATCAATGCAGCAAATGTTAGACTTTATTTCAAATGTCATTTTATTTTTAATTTAATATTTTATACCCTGTTTATCTATTATTTCCAATTTAATTTAATCAGGGAATTTAAATTAATACCAAATTTTTAATTTGAATTTTGATTATATCAGTCTACCTTAAATAAAATACAATTAAATAATATAATAATATAAAATAAAATAAAATGAAGCATATACAATAATATTTATGTTAAATATATTCCGCAAAGAGTTTTTTATTAGTGTAATTCTGTAGCTATAGCTGGCGCAGCAAGCCGTACGTTTGCCGGCTGTTAAACTGTAAAGTAAACGCACAAAATGTTAAATCAAAGCCAAACAAAAGAGGCGTAACAGGCAACTACTCAGCTCTCTCCTCAGAGAAATACCAAGAGAGCGTGAGAAAAGAGCGAGGTAGAGAAAGAGAGGGCAAGAGAAAGCAGCCTCTGGTCACACAGCAGCACAGTTAGAGTAGCTTAAGGTACAACTTACAGAACATGGAGACACAGGGAACAGATTCTGCTGCCTTCCAACGAGGGCTTCGAAACTACCAAAGTGCCAAGTACCAAGTGACTTCACTTCGAGCAGAGGAGTCGAGTTTGTTAGTTTGTTTGCGACTCAACTAAGTGCCACGTGGGCAGTTTTAGGGTTTGTTGGCCTCTTTATTGGCCGACAGCACAGAGCATAATACTATATTATTAAGATAAAGTGTCTGCAAGTTTTTAATAAGTGCTCTAAGTGGGCTTTCTCGTATGGTTGCTTGAAACGTATTTATTTTACAATTTATACGAATATTCAGTTTATAAAGTAAAGCTTTCAATGGGAATTAGTTTTACATCTAAATTGAAAAAAAAATATATATATTATAAGCCATAAAATCGTTGCTAAATGTTTTTGATAAGTTTTTGCCCAAATCTTCTTGTAATTTAATTAAATATATTAATTTATATTCATATTTATTGATAAATTTAAAAATTGCATTTTCATTTAAAATAAAATATTGTGCTCGTATTCAAAAGCCCACATTTTCCTTTCCGTATTCAGTTGCGCCCGTCGTTGACGGCAAGCAATTTAAAGCTGATTAATAAAATATAGCACTGACCCGACTAAATTTAAAATATAATGCACACAAATTGGACAAGTAGGGTCAGACATATTTATGGCTTGGACTACGGCTGTGCGGTTGGATTCATTGGATTCATTGGGGTTTTGGTGTGGAAGTTTTGCAATAAATCATGAATCTTTTAGTGCGCATTAAGTCTGGATCGGGCATTATTAATGCCGGTTCATTATGAAATTGTGCAACAAATAATAAATCGATTAAGCAAATATTTGTCAGAGCTAAAAATATATATGAATATACATGCATATTTGTCATAGTTTTCATTTTAATTTGCTTGTTTTTGTTGTTGTTTTTTTTTTTGTTGGTTGTTGGTTGCTGCTTTGCTTTTCGTTGTTGCTGCGAAACGCTGGACAAAGTTTTCCATGGCAATATACATTTTGTGTGCCATCCATTTTAATATTTCAACAGAAGCAGAAATGACGTTGTAAAACCAACGCGGCTATATGTCAAATATGCCACACACTCATACAAGCCTGAATGTGTGTGTGTGTGTGTGTGTGTGTGTGTGTGTGTATGGGTGTGGCATGAGCTCTGGTTTTTTGTTCTTTATTTTTTAAATTTGTATGTAAATTTCATAGCATTGACATGAAAATGTATTTGGCTTTGCACTGGGAGCTGCAAGCTGGAAGCTGCTGCATTTTAATAAATTTATGATTTTATTTGCATTTTCGTTTTTTCCCCACGTTGCCGAATGTGTGCCAAGAGGGGCCAAAAAAACCATAAATAATCCACGCATTTTGTTTTGCGTATACCATACCCTGTAAAAAAAAGGTAACCAGTATTCAGTTTAATAAAGCTTATACAAAAGAAAGAGTGAAACAAATTAAAAAAATTTAAATTAAAACTAATAATATTTTTTAGATATGTAATTATTATTCTTTTATATTGCAACAAGAAAATGCTAGAAAAATTCGTATTTAAAACCTATAGAGTATGATATTTATTTACAATGAAGATACAATTATAAAAATTTAATTTAGAAACTGATGCAAACTGTATACTTTAATGTCGGTGGCGTCCGACTGTTTGCCTAGGTTGTGTGATTTTTTGGTGTATTAATGTGGCATGAGATTTCTAAATGTTTTTGCCAAATCGACAGAAATGTTTGGAGCTGTCTGCTACGTTTTATTGACAAAATGAAAAAATAATTGAAATATTTGCCAATCAACGAGCAGCAAGAGATAAGACACACCCATACATAAACTTGCACACACGCACACCCACACACACACACACACACACACACATGCACACACAGGGAATTCAATGCGATACACAATGAATTCTCTGGAATTCCCAATAGCTGTCTGCGTTACGTTAATAAGCTCTCTTAGAATCTCTGCCTGCCGCTCTCCACCCGCATCGATTTCCTCCCGCCTCTCCCGTCCTCAAATGCCCCCAGAAGTATGCCATTATTGTCTTAGTCCTGCGACTTGCGTCCTGTCATCCATGTGCATGTGTGGGTGAGATAGTGCGTCTGTGCTCCTATATGTGTGTGTGTGGCAGGTCTATCTCTCTGTGCGCTCATATTATGCGGCCGCTGTCAGAGTCTTGTCGCTGGGCAGGCGGCATGTCGATTATCGAATCGGGATTATTAACCTGTCAGTTTAGCGCTTTATCCTGCAAGCTACAACATCCATGTCTCTGTCCCTATCCCTGTCCCCATTGGCTTTGTAAGCGACAGCGACAGCAAACAGCAAACATCGCACATAATGGTAAATAAAGATTCTTAATGCAGTTGCCCAATTCACAAAAACTTGTAATGGGAAATATCTGTGATAATAAATGAAAAAATATGTGTGCTTAGTCGTAAATATGGCCATAAATTTTTCCGCAAATTTGTACAATTTAAATGGAAAATTGTACATTAATTAAAATAGATGAATAAAACGCTTTACAAATACTTTGAAGCTTATAGAATAAATATTTTATTGAAATTAAATGTTGACAAATTTATTTAGATTTCTAATATAGTTTCTAAAGCATACAATTTCCTCTACATAAGAAAATTGTTATGTTTTATTTGCCAGATTTGGATTCTAAATGATTTGTAACTTCTAAATGTTGCAATAAAGTTTTCACTAAATATGTACTATTCAGATTTTATATCTTATGGGAGAAATATTTGATTTGTTTCGAATTTAAGATAACGTAATCCATTCAAATTTCTGTTTTCTACAGAATTCTTAAAAATGTTTCATAGATGACTATTTTATATTTCATATTGATATATATTAATGATTGTAATAGAAAATATTCTGTTACTGTTTCACTGCTTCTGCCTTTGCTGCTTCTTTCCCCGTGTTCATTTCTGCTGTCATTATGAATTATGTCTGATGCTCAATCATATCATTTACATACTGACACAGATGTCAGCCAACGTCTAGTATAAAATTTGCAATTTTACAATATGTTGAACGAGTTGTATTTCATTTTGTGTCTATATAAATGTACCTATCATGTATCAAAGCTCGCAAACTGTTCACCCCAAACAGATGTCGCCAAATAAAGTGAAATATGATATTAGGCTATGGTTTCTTCAGCGAGTTGCGTACGACTGTCAAATTGAGTTAATTTTTAATGTATGTAATGGAAAAAATACGGTATATGGGTTGAATTTACTTTTAAAGCTATACAGAATCATTCGAGTATAAAGCAGAATAAAAACGAACTTATATATATTATTATAATAGCTTTCATTACTTAATGATTGCTTACAATAAAGCTTAAGAGTTTTAAATAAAAATATAATAAAAATATATGTAGAAATAATATATTTTGCAATAACATATTTAACAAATAATATAGAACACTAAACAATTTATTTAAAAACTCAGTTAATTTTAAAATGCCAAAATATTGAAGATTGTGTTGGAGGCGTAGTAGAAGCTTCCAACATGCATGCAGAAGAAGCAGCTGAATTATTTTGTAGGCCGGCTGGTAAACAAAATCTGAACATACCGGATACGGGACATGGGACACGGGACATGGGACACGGGACATGGGACATGGGCAGAGTACTACAGTCTCCGGACTCCGGACACCGGACACCGGACACCAAATGCAATTTGAGTGAACTCTTGTTGGGTTTCGCTTGCCTGAGCAACAACACGATGATGATGGTGGTTGTGTCGGGGATTTTGCTAAACCACACACAAATTTTGCATGTGACAGAGACCGCAACAGACACAGAGACAGAGACAGAGATGCTTGGTGAGGGGTGAGGTCGGGATGGCAGCATAGTTTGTTGTTTCGGCTTGTAGTCGTAAAAAGCCAAAAAGTGGGTTACGTATTCAAGGCAGACACAAAAGCTCCGTTGACAAGGACGCCACCTACAATCACAATAACTACAACAACGACAAGGAAAACAATAACAACAGCTCAACTTTTGCAGGCCGGCACAAAGACAAGCCACTTTGGCATGCCTGAAATTTGGCACTATGGCATAAACTGCAGGCTTTTGCAATAAAATATTATAAATATTATATAAAAAACCATAAATATTCAATCACAAATTCGCATATCAATTTGTAACTCTGAAGTCTGCAAGAGCGAGAAATTTTTGCAAACAATTTGCATAATATTCGTTGCAGCAGCCTGTGGTCACGTACACATGCACATGCCCCTCTCTCCCTCTGCCCCTCTATCCCTTTGCCCCTCTGTCTGTCTGCCTGAGCACTGGCTGTGGAAAATGCTCATAAATAAATGAACATGGCCTACCCGAGCCTAGCTGAGCCTAGCCTAGTTGCAGCTTCCTTCTAGCCACGCTATATCCTGCCTCTTCTATGCGAAACGAGGGCGTGACACCAGCCACCATTAACGGCGCGTTGGAACAGCACAAAAGTAACATGAAATAAATAATAACTTTTTTTGTTGGTTGCAACGACTCTTCCGTGGTTGTGGCCATGGTTATATGGCTGTGTGCTTTGCCATTCTCATTGCCATTTCCAATCTCATTGCATTCCCTTTTGCCCCTTTACCCTCGTCCAGCTTCGTTCTCATTGTTGCCTCGCCGTTGAGTTAATTAAAATTTAAAAGCCGCCAATCGTGCGAGAGTTGCAATTGCCATGTACAACTTGTGCCACTGTAACCGTTATTGTTACTACCACCATTACGGGCCGGTTGAAATGACTTGGCCAAGAGCCAGAGCATGCAAAAATATATATATAACGATCAAGCAAAAGTCTGTACAGGCGATATAAACGGTCTAGACACACAGTTCACATGCATACTTTAACTTATTCAGTCTGTATAAATCGCTGAAAAATAAATGATAAAACGCGAAGATCTTAGCAAGCATATACATTAGAGAATTTAAATTAAATTACTCATTTCTCTTAACATTTGTCAATTAAAATTATCTAAAAAACAATTTCTATAAATTGAAACTACACTACAGTTAAATATGAATAAGATAAATAAATTCATTGCATAATAAAAACTGTTTTATTGAAAATTTTAATATGATATGCTCTTCTGATTATGAAATGCATAGAAAACATTTCACTAAATAAAAATATTTTTATAAAATATACAACAAATATTTTTATTTAATGCAGAATTATTCTATTATTTGAGATATATGAATAGTTCGACAGGCAATTCGCTCTATTAAAATAATTAGAAATCTATAAAATTAACAATAATTTAATACAGATTTATTCTATAATTTTAAGAAATTAGAAATCTATAAAATTAACAATAATTTAATTCAAATTTATTGTAATATTTTAAATATATGTTAAAGCAATTCATAAGCTCATTTATTTCTTTTGAATTTATTTTAAAAGAGAATTCACATGAATTATAATTTTAGCTGCAGAGTTGGCTCGACTGAACCTCTGCATTCCCGGAGATCCGCTCGCTAAGCTGACTGAGCATCCCTAGAGATTCGCTAACATTAACCCTAATAACTCAATTGTTGGCTATTTTGTTGTGCTGTTTACCCACATCAAATTTAACTTATCGTTGACTTTATTTCATTTCGTTCCGTTTTAATTTTGCTCGTTCGCTTTTGTTGCTTAATTTTAATGCGGCAGTGGCAGGCAATCAAATGTGTTTTCGGCCAGACGCATTAAAATCAAATCGAAATTAGGCACACAAAAACCATTAATCTTTGCGAGAGGCCGCACCACCGCACCACCGCACCACAATCAGAGCGCCACCATTCAATCCACAACTGTGCGCATTATCAGCGCTCAAACATAAGGCCAAAGTGGAATATGGAAACGAGCTAATCTGCCAATTGCAATCTCTCTACAAATATGTATGCGCTCTGTGCGTATGTGCGTGTGTGCGTGTGTGCATGGCAAATACACATACAAATTATTTATTTACGCCAACATTTTAAATTGCAAAATTGTCTGTGGCTAAATCGTTTTGCGGCCCTCGCCCCCCCAGCCGTCTAGCGCCCCTCTTTCCGCCATTTTCTATATTCTGCATTTCATTTGGATTTCAGGCCACAACACAACAGAGTCGTTTATGGCTTTTATATGCTTTGATTTACTGTTCTTAACCAATTTTGTTTATATTTTTAATTTGATGTTTATCAATTTGGCTTGGCTGCCAACCAACTCAGAGAGGGAGTGAGCAGCGGAGCGTGTGTGGGAGTGCGAGTGGGACGGAGCTTGGCATGTCAACAATGTGCGCACATAAGTATGCTACGATAAATGTTAAATGCTCATTGTCTATTACAAGCCTCCGCTTGTTAGCTGTCTAATGTGTGTCAAATATGAAGGCAGCATCACGCCGACAACAATACAAATAAATACAATGGCTGCCGGTAGGTGTGCACGACTAGCAGCTACCCTGTGCAGAGTACAGAGTTTATATTCGACACCAAAAGTAACTTGAATGTGTACTCGCTTCATCTGCAGTTTTTGCTGCTGTATTTTAGCTGCTCAAACCTGTGACACCCGTTTAGGACAATTTTAATGCGTACAGGGTATAAAAATAAACTTGAGGGAGAGTTTTCCCCCTTTGGCTTTTCTTTTTTCTCTCAGTAGTTCGCCTCAAATGTCATTGAGATTAAATTTTGCGTGAAAGTAGCATTTTAAAAATGTATAAAAGTGTGCGTGTGGGAGAGTGTGTGTGTGGGTGTTAGCTCGCGCGTAACAAGAGCAATTCTTGTTGCTGGCGTTGTTATTTTTATTGTTGTTGCTGTTGGCAATAAAAGCAAAGGGCGCGACTGAAGCAACAGTCGTCGAGCTAAAGCTTAAGACGTGCCATATATTGTAGTCTAGTACTTCTGAGCGCGCACACAGGCAGCTTTATGAATGACACACACACCCACACAGACGCACACATACACAAGTACATACAAAGAGCAGCACGTGCTGCTGGCGTCTCGCACTGGGCTTAGCTTCCAGGTGGGCTCTGAGCTCAAAGCCCCAAGGCTCTGGCTCTGGCTCTGACTTCGGCTCAGGCACAGACTTTGTACTAAAGGTTGTATGTATATTGTATGTGTGTGTGTGTGTTCTACGCACTTTAGTTTTTTCTTTTTTCTGCGTTTGCTTTAAACAATTGTTTGGAGAGCGCTTTGTGTTGCTCTTCGCTTTGATTCCTCAGCGTCTGCTTTGTGTGTCTTCTGCCTCTGTTTCTAGGTATCCCACGTGCCTGTTTCTCAAAGCTTTTCCCCCCTTTCAGCCTGTCTGTTTCTGGGTCTTATGTTTCTATCCTTTTTACATTTGTTTGCCTGTTACGCGCATGAAGGTCGGTGTGCTTGTTTGTTTGTTGTTTTCCTTTCTTGTATTGTAATGGCGTTACGATTAAATGAATCTTACGGATTTTCTGCCGTTTAACTGTACTTTCCTACTCAATACCAGCCCACGCATTGCTTTTGTGCAATTTTCTTAGAATTTTTCGAACAATTTTCAACAAATTTTCAACATGTGTTGCAAGAAGAAATAGCACAAAGTTTTTACTCACAAAACATAAATCTGTTAAATCTTTATATGGAAAAGGGTAGCGTACAGAGATTATATTTTAGCTATGCTTTTTATACTGCACATTCAGCGTAGCTTTATTTTGAAAGCTCAACGGAAAGAGCTGATTATTTTCTGAATGTTGATAGATTTGTTTGAACCCACGTTGGGCGCCAGAAACGTTTAAATGGCGTCCAACATGGGTTAGAAAATGTATTCCAACAATTAAAAATGTGATTGAATCGACAGACAGACAGAAGAAGAAGCGGACAGATAGGCAGATCGAATCAGATCGAATCAAGAATCTATAAACTAATATCTTTTAATATTATAATTATCTCAGCCCCCAAGAGGAGCCAAGAACGTATTTAAAATTATATACATACAAAAATAATACAATAATTTTCGTATCAGAGCAATTGTAAAGAATTAATATCCCAAAATCACCTAACATCTAGTCACAAAATTTTCTTTTAATGCTAATTATATCTAAATCTAGCTGCTATTCAAAGGTAATTTGCACAGAAGCCGGATTTCTTTTTAATTTGTATAAACCAAATCGGATACATCAAAAGTGTTTCCTTGCTAGGCAACAAAGGCAGCCCAAGTCGAACTGTATTAATGGTTGGTTTCGGCACAGATTGATTTGCAAATTGCTTGATTCATCTGTTGCCACTTGTCATACGCCTTTAAATCGACGTAAAATCTGCAGATTGTGGCAGAATATTACACATTTGATTGTTGTCTTGCCTACTGCATAGGGGGAGCTCACAATGCCATGAGACTCGCTTATGAAAGGTGCGTTTGTCAGACCTTTTTCCCGTTTCACTTCGCTTCATTTCTTTCTCGCTCCTTTTTTTGGGAAGCAATGACGACTTTGTACCTTTTTGATAACCATATTTATGCCCACGCCCCCGACGGGCGTTATTGTCTGTGTGTATATACACGTGTGTGAGTGTTAGAAGCTACTCAAATCGAGGCATAGAAATGCCGTAAATCTCATATGTGCCATATATATAAATATATGTATTTATTTTTGCATGTATTACTGTGAGCACACTGAAAACAAATATATCTCTAGTTCTCTAAATAAATTATATTTTTCATGTTTACTATAAAAAATTAATATATATTAGTTTTTACGTTCAAATAAATAGTTTTCTATGTATTTTCTTATACATCAGTTTCTATTTTATTGCTTATTATTTATTTTTTATTGATAATTTTTATTAATTAATTAATGTTAGTTTGTACAAGTTTCATTTATAGCATATTTTTTAATTTTTACATAATAAACTTAGGATTTATATTTTTTCGCGCAGTGTACAAGTTGAAACTGTTTACCGGCCTTCCATGGCCGCACATTATGTGAGGTTATGTTATTTTTTGTTAGCCAACGGCGATTTTCCCGTCTCCTACGTGCATTGTATGGTTAATAAAGCGAATGTAAGGGACGCGCCACAACAACAACAACAACAACAAAGTAACAACAACTTTTGTAACAATGGCGGTAACTACTCTCACTGCAAAGAGGAGATATTATATTTTTACAACACACACACACACACACACAGAGGCAGGCACACACACATTCGTCAAGTATTGGACACTTTAAGCGTTGGCGATTTGTGGGATGGGATCGCACATTGTGTGCTACATCCTCATGCGGTTTGGTCATACAATACGCCTTTTCACACCTAAGCGACACTGGCGCCACACAAAGCCACAACAACAACGGTAACAACAACAACACCACAACAACAACAACAACAACAGCTACAACTTCTCATGTATTCATAACAATGACTACGCTCGGCCATGTCAACTGCCCCACAAAGGCAACAGACGTAGGCCAAACAATGGCGGACTTTTATGTTTGGCTTCCATAAGTGTATGTGTGTCTGTAGCGCAGTATACTACATATATGTATGTGTATGTGTGTGCGTATAGCTGTAAATCTGTATAAATATTTATTAAAAAGAAACAAGCAGCTGTAAAAAATTGGCCCAGCTACAGGAAATACTAAGCCAGAGGAAAGACTGCAAATATCATACTTTATAGACCAGGTGCATATTTACGGATTTCACAAGGGGGAGAACAGTTCATATTTTAACTACATTCCATTTTATTTTTGCTTAAAAACGCTTCAATAAGTAAAATATTCACAATAGTACATGTTTTTAACATTTATATAATTAAATTTATTTATTTAAATAATATATTGTAATTTTCATGTAAGCAAAACAAGTTTTTTTTTTATTTTCAAATATCAATGAAGTAAATGTAATTTTTATCAGTTAACTGGATTACAAATGTATTAAAAATTAAAACTGCTACTAATAAAACTAATACTAAATAAATATGTCAAATTAAACATAAGAAATATGAAAAAATAAAAATAAAATTATCATTCAATATGTTAATCTACTATATGATATTTTTAATAAATCTACAGTCTTTAATAATAATAAATAATATTAATATTTTCGTATCATTCCAAATTAACAAAGCAAATAAGATAAATCAAAAATACAATAAAAACATCTCTCTAATTATTGATATTAATTTATTCATATAATAATATTTTAACTAATATATAATATGTTTAAAATACGCAAACAAAAATTATAATTCCCCAATTTCAAATATCAATAGAGCAAAAAATTAAAGTATAAATACAATAAAAAAAGTATAATGCCTTTTCTGTAAATATTGCTATTATTAATGCTATAATATTCTTATAATAGTATTATTTTTATAATATATATTACAGCTGAACACCAACAGCAATACCGACTTAAGCCATAAAATGACAAAGCAATACCATGAAAGGTCATTTCTATGAGTGAGAGTCTCCATAGGTATTTGTGTTTGTGTGCGTGTTTGGGCCTAGGAGCGCCAATTCTCTCATTGAGCGCAAATGTTACGCTGTTGAGAAACGCGACATGACACGCATACAAATATAAACACACACCCACGCACACACACACACACCCACACACACACGCACCCACATAGGGATAGGCTTTGGCACACGCACGCAGAGCGGAAGTGTGCTCTGACGACATTAGCGCCATTTTGTCGTAATTAATGTGCTCCATATTAGTTGCTATTTGGCCATTTTTCACACACGCACACAGGCATACTGCACACTCCACGCAGAGCTGGGGCAAAACTTTTGCAATTTTAGTTGAAGAATTTTCCACAGCAGCTGCTTGCAAGTGTGGGTGCCTGGGGTTAAAGTAGTACCAGAAGTTAACAAGAATGCCAACAGATCTTTACGTGTGTTAGGCATTGTAGGTGTAGGTGTACGGGCTTCTTGTTGGTATGTGTGTGTCTAGAGTCTAGACATTCGTGTTTTCGCTGGCATAATTACGGCATTAAGTTAAATATGAAAATGAAAAACTTTCGACATACCCAGTGGGGGGCTCTGTACTTGAAACGTGTATCAAATTTAGAGCAGAGCACACAAAATGGGATAGATATAAGGGATAGATATAGGGATAGGTAAAAAATATAACACATATATGTAGGGATAGGCATAGGGATGAGGATAATGTTAGGAAGAAAAACACGAAAAAATGTTTGGGATTAAACAAAAATAAAAGCGAAAAGTTAGAGAAGGAGAAGAATTTGAAAGGAAGATCAAAAATAATAAAATGTCAAAAACGTTAAATAAATTCTTAGCTCTGTTGCTATTTATTTAAGATAGAAATGGAGAACAAGTAAGAGATGCAGCAAAAATATGTCAATAATGGGGTATATGTTGATTTAAAGAATAAGTATAGATAAGAACCGAAATAATGGAAACTTTTTCCAATGTCACATCTAATATTAACGATGCCAGAATAGTTATTATAAAACGCTGACAATCGACAATCCAAACTTCAACAAAAATTAAGGGCAATATTCTGTTAAACTTTTGCTGGAATATGCATGAACCTATTTGAAGGCCCCACCTTGGCCAACTTGATACCTTTTGGAAATCAGTTAGTTGCCTGTGGACTCATTTGTGTGGATGGCTAGTCAGTGGCTGGAAGTGTTCGCCAGCTCTATGTATTTAATGATTTGCTGCTAATGCGTCTGTTTATGTTTTATGTGGATGTTGGTTGGGCAAACAACGTTTCGTGTTTGCTCTGTGCCTATTTGACTTTATGCAATATTTATTTGCGGTACACTCGCATACATACAGACACACGGACGCACAGACATACGGATATACGCACAAAACGAACACCGCAGTGTTTATGTTTCAGCACACATGAAGAGCAACTCGGCAACAAAACACAAACAACAACAACAACAATAATAATAATAACAAAAAGAGCAATAACAACACCATTGGGGTCACACATGTGCGTGGTTCGCATTTAATTTCTATGGCGGAAGTTGACTAGACAGTCAACCGCCTGGCTCAGATTGGTTTGTCAATCTATCAATCTATGTGGGTATCTCCCTTGTTTTTTCTATACCCTGCACTTCACAAATACCAACGGGTGTATAGAGTATCTCTTACTTATAGTATAGTATAGTATAATATAGAATATGGTATGTCTAACCTAGGCTTCTTTTAAATCTTTTATGTCTCTCTTACCATAATTATTTTTATTTTTGTGTTCATAAAATTCCTTTAATTCTTGGCACAAGTGCAGAGTCGACTACACCAGTCTCTAGTTTCTCTGCTAGTTTCATTTTATTTCTCTTTTTCGCTTTTTATATAATTTTCTGTGTGGTCTTCATGTGTGTCAATATTTGCCAATGGCCTTAGGAATGACAAACTAAGCTCATTTCAACGTTGAGCTCTGTGAAATGTTCCCAGGCAAATAGTTTAACTCCAACAACGATGCTCAAATTAAGTTTATATATACAAATTGAATAAGAATTAAATTTAAATATCCAGAATGTAGCATAAGTTTATTATTATAACTAAAAACAATTCTTCCATAAATAGATTTTATTTTAACCAAATTTATTTTCTTTTCTTTGCAGGTAATGTACTTCCAACAAAATTTGATGGTTTGATATTCTATTTATAAAGTTACGAGTTTAAATATGGGTCCAAAATAACAGATTTCAGATAACATTTATTAAATGTATTCCAGTATTTTATTACACTATTAACTTCATTAAATAAATCATATCTAATTTTTTTTTAGTTCGCAAATATATCAAAATAATTTATTTGACTTCGTTAGGTTTCTATTAAATAATAAGGCAACCATGAATTTTCGCTTAAATTACTTTACCAAAAAGTTGATACCATAAAAAACAACAGAGGCCAAAATATAAATCAATTCTTGCTGTTCAGTTTATTAAATAAGTCAGCAAAGTCGTAAGTTCAATCCTTTTCCCTGTGAGCCCATTCAATTGTGTTGAATCATTATTGGCCGATCGATTGTAAGTTTTACAGCACTTTAATGCGAAGGCCTCCATTAATATTAGAAAGTAGCTCATCGATTTGTTGGAAATTTATTGACACATTTCTCTGCGTATTTCCAATATGCTGCATGTTGGAATGCGAAACTTTATGGACGCTGCTTTTACCGAGGCAGCCAGGCTGCGACTGTCATAAATCACACGGCAAAAGCCCCAAAAGAAAACTACTTAAAGCGCCATTACAACAAATTTAAAGCAATTTGGATCTTGGGGGTCAATTCGCCGGCAAAAGTTCAGCCGGAATAAAAAGAGAAACCAGCAAAAGCAGAACCAAAGCAAAAGGAGCAAGTAAAAGTGAGGCAAAGGCAAAGGCAAAGAAAAAAAAAAAACAAATGTTTTGGACACTTTATTATGCGCATTATTCACTGTTGCAATGGTTTATCCCTTTGCAGAACCCCAGGCTCTGTTGTTCTGGCAATTTCTAGTCCATTAACTTTACCCAAAGGTCTACTCGAGAAAAACGCTTCCAGAAATCATTTCTGCTCAAAATCATATATATATGTATATAGTATATATAAATGTCAAGCGAAAGGCCAACACGCACCACACGGATATGGTCAAGCCTCAAGCACCAAGCACCAAAACGTAGCTCACAACTTCAAGTGTGCCGCCCACTGTGCCCACCGTACCCCTTGCCAGTATTTCATTGAATCATGCCCATTGTTACAGGTCTTTTCAATAGGAGGGGCATGCCGTATTAGCTTAGCATTAACAGGCAAAGCGCCTGCTTGAGAAATTGAAATGCAAAGCGGAGTATTACGATGTCATAATACTGCTTATGCATACACTTTGCATACCCAGCACGCTTTCCAGGCTGCAAAGGGGTATCATAATTTTGTAGCTGGTTCTGGGATATATAAAATATAAGCGATTTTTTGTGTAGAGTTTAACATACAATTTTTTTTAATAACAATAGACAAAGGAATTGTGTTACTAATAAAATAAAATAGATAATTTTATTAAACATTTCTCCATATATTTGCTGTTTCTTATCCGATCTAGAAAGCCATATATGTCAAAATACAACTCTGTAGCATATTCAAATCAAATCAAAATCCTAAAACAAAGGAAAAACATACCAAAAATGGAGTCCTAGGCTTTTTCGACCCATATTGGTCATCCTAATTAAAACTTTATATGTATATATATACTTTGTACTGTGTATTACACACATTCTTAAATTAGTTTTTAAGTACAGGTTCTAAATATATATAGAGGATTTTCCTTTTAAAGCACAAATACCTTTCATATTCTCGGTCGAGCCAGCCCCACTTGTTCCCATGTTGATTAGCTGGCATTATGCTTGCCTACGTACATTATGAATCCATATATTCTTATCATGCACTCAGCCTGATTCATTGGCGTGTAAAATGCAGCCGTAACCCCGTTTGCCATTTTCCAACACTGAGCCCATTCAGGACAGACAGAGGCAGGCCTATCATGTGTAAAATTAGCTTATTTTGTAGCACTTTCTCGCACAGGAGCCGGAGAGCAGAGCACAGTTACTTAGACCTTGCACACAGCCCGCGGGCATAACATAGATTGAGATTGCCATGCCATGTCCGTCCTTCCGTCCCTTCGTCCCTCCGCCCCTCTCTCCCTCCCCACGTCTGTGTGGCTAGGCTTGCATAATTCTCGTTGCGCCTAATGCAATTTTTATGTTGCCTGACATTAACTCAGAGTCAGGCTGAGCATCAGCCTCAGAATCAGCCTCAGCCTGAGAGTCAGAGTCAAAGTCAGCGCACAGTGGGGAGTAGGTCGCATTGCTTTGCCTGTTGGCGCATTAAATTTATATGGGAATTGTGCTGCTTGTCCATATGGGAGTTGCAGCAACATACACTGCAAGAAATTGAGTGCTTTTAAAAATATGCATTTGAATTTATTTAGTAGGCTATAGCACTAAGAAAGTGTCTTTAAATTTATGCAGAATATTTGCAAATAAGCTAAAATAATAATATTAAATTAATATTTAAATAATAAAAATAATAAAATAAATAGATATTTAATTTATATTATATACTTGTAAAATTATTTGGCAGGGTTTAATAAAATAACAAATCATTAAATAATAATAATAATAATAATAATAAAAACAATATAGTAAAATAATAATAATAATGAAAAATAATTATTTAATTAATCCAATATTTATAAATTTCAATTATAGATAAGTTATAAACCACAGTTTGAATAGTTCCAATTTACTTCAATTAACACTGGAAAAAATATTTATTGAATATTTAATTTCAATATAATTTTAGGAATATTATTTTGTTTGTATGTTTAAGTGTGTTTTAAACTTGTTACACTGCTGTTTTAACTGTAAATTATATTTAAAAATCCTGCTGCCTATTTAATATTAAATAAATAAGAAATATTTTTTCGAGTGTTGCTGCAGATCAACAAACTATGTCTCGGTTTTGCCGCACAGCGTTTGACTTGCTGCCAAGCATAAATTTAGCAAAACTCAACAAATAACCCGCCGGGTGTTATGTGTATGTATGTATGTATGTATGTATGTGTGAAAGCATGACCGAAGAGAGGGAGGGGCAAGGAAACTGCCCGAGAATGCACTGAGTGTGCACTTACATACACAAACTATTGTTGCTCACTGTCAGCTCTCTATTTTTCCACATTTTTGCAGCTCCTCCTGGCTTTTTCGAAATTTATTTTGTGGGCGTTTGGCTGTAGTATAGTTTTCAATTTGACAGTCAACTGCCTGCCAAACACACATGCACAATGCCTGTATGTGTGTGTTTTGTGTATGTGTGTGTGTGTGTGTTTGCTTGACAGAATCAATAGAAATACAATTTAGATGCCATGAGGGCACTTACTTGACCGTGGCATGACCTGAGTATGCATCTACTGCTGACTCAGCGACGCGAAAATGCTAATTTTGCAGTCTAATTTTGTGCCAAAAACCAGCAAAGGATATTTGCACATGACCCACAAATTCTTAGGGGCTTGGAAATTCAAATTGATCACATTTATTTATTCGGAAGGATTCGATATTATTTTGCATTTGCGTATACTGTAAAAATAAATTAAATCTGGGAAATAAAACAAATCACCTATATTATTTGGACAAAAAACTGTCTAGGCGTTTGTATCAAAGTTTTAATTTAAAATATGTTAAATTAAATAAATTTAATAAATTAAATAAATAATCAATTCTTATCATCTCATCCTATTAAATATACTTTATAAAAACCTAAAGAGCTCAATTATTTAAAAGAAAATTCAAGTTACAATAAATTATGCACTCGTATGGTAATAAAATTAAATTTAATTGAGAAAAATATAATAGTCATAATAATACAATAACTAAATAAATAGTCATATTCTTAAAAAACAATATATATGTTTAAAAACGGAAAAAATTCGCTCAATCCGTTTTTTAAGCATTTCATTCGGCTTAAAAAAAATAAAATATAGCGGTTTCATAATAGTTAAATTATTAGATGAATAGAAACCATAAGAAATCATATGCTTGACAAACAACTGCAAGTTCGCTTTAAGAAATATTGTAGAATCTCATAATAATAAAATTTGATGTACACAATTTCTAGTTTTCTTTGTTCAGACTTTTCTCACTTCATAACTCTTGCCGAAAAGTTGCGCGTGTGACATATTTACAACGAACTGCAGAAAGTTAAGCAACAAATTTTCCGAAAATCGCATTAAATTGCATTAGTTTTATAATTTTCAAAGCCCGCACTTAGTAAGAAACTTGAAAGTGGATGCCAGGGAGACAGGCAGAGGGGAGGGAGAGAGAGAGCGCGGCGCATTGCGTATGTTAATTCCGTTGAAGCCGTATGACACATGACAAACTGCAGCCCCCTCCCCCTCACGCTCTCTCCATCCGCCCGCTGCCCTCGATTGCATTAGGTTTCTGCCATTCTGCTCCCAAGCCTTTGCTTCAGCTTTCGCCCCGGTACAACGTGACGTATGCGCATTGTCGTGTGTGCACTTTACTATGCTTGACTCATGAGCAGCTTTCACTAACGCTGCCCCTCACCTCCCGCATCCTATGCTCGTATATGTGTGTGTGTACGTAAGTACGTGCCTGGCATTCGCTCTATATGAGCTGCAAAGTGTTTGACCCATTTCTACAACAGAACAGAAGCTGGTGGACTGCGGGGGTTGCGGCGTTTCGGGTGTCTTATTTAAATGCACTTTATTTGTAAAAGTTTATGGCAACAGAAAATATGCGAAAACAAAGCAGGAGCTCCATTGTCGAGTGAGCCGAGCCAGACAAACTCTTCCAAATCGTAGTTGCCATAGCTGAAAAATCAACGATATTTCCACACTTTTTGTACTTAGCTAGCTGCTAAGTTTTCAACTGACTTAATCACGATGTCAGATTAATTTTATGAATTTTCATATGATCGTATGTGGCGCCCAATTTCAATTATTTTTAGCGCCTTCAAAATAACGATAAAATAAAATCAAATATTTAAATAACAAATGCATAACATATTTTTTATTTAGCTAATTGCTTTTTTAAATTTTGTTTCATGATATATTCAAAATAAAATAACAATCGAATTTTATCTATGTATATTTCGATGTTTATACAATCTAATTTATTTTCGCCAACTTAAATCCATTAAAATAATGCCTTAGGGTGAACTGTTAAAGCAAATGCCAATATTAAAAAAACAATGAGTAAAATTTCATGTATAAAATAAAAAAGAATATAAAGAAGACTAAAACAATAAAAAGCAAATCAAGTAAGAATATTAAAAACAATTATTAAAAAAACAATATTATATATAGTGTATTTATGAATCAAAATCGTTGCGATTGCAATGATATTTGGTTATAATAACAACCTGCCCAATAGACTCGGCGAAACGCTTTTAATTTATGCATTTATCTGCAGCTCTTGCCACACATCTGCTTGGAAATTCTAATATGCATTGCAGAAGGTATAAATAATGCGCAAAATGTTTTGCATGCATAAACTGGAGCTGAAGTTTTTTGGGTATTACGCTGGTATTAAATTCAGAGCGCGCATTTCTCCAGTTTCGCACGGTGACACACTTAAAGCCAGCACTTTCACTTGCCTCTCTATCGCCATATCTCAGTCTCGCCCTCTCGCCCTCTCGCTCACCCTTCTCCATCACTTTCTCCATGCTGCTGCCTCTGTCTCTGCCTCTGTCTCTGTGTAATTTGCTGGCAGCGGACAGAACTCTTGCATACTTTTGAGTGCCATTCAATGAAGTATGCATGCTGCACGCTCTTTCTCTCTCTATCGCTCTGTTGCTGTCTCTGTCTGCCGTCCACTTATTTATACATTCGTGCGCACTTTTTCTGTTGCTGTTGTAGTGCATTTTAATTTCGTTTGCATATGACAAGCAACGCACACAACTCTCTCTCCCGCTCCCTCCCCCTCCCTGCCAGCGCAAGTTTCATTCATTTCCTCAGCCTCGCCATGTTTAAATATGCGCGATTCCCCTGAATACAAAAATATATGCCCCCTGCCACCTGCCGCCCCCCCTCAAGCCATCGTGCTGGATAGATGGCAGCTGTTATTTGCTTGCAAATAAAACAAAATTCATCGAACCCATCTTATGGATTTATGAAGTGCAGTCTGGCAGCGCGTAGCAAATGCATTTATGCACAAGAATAATTCAACTTAAAAATCATTAAATGTTAATGTTCTCAGTGTATGCGAATTTCTCTCTCTCTCTCCTATCTCTCCCTTGCCCTCACCCTCTCTCATTTGCTGTCTCTTTGTGTAAACATTAAAACATTCAGCTGCATCTGTTGGCGTATCAAGAGATTTTTCCCGCTCGTTTTAATCGCTGGCATTTACAATTGCGCTGGGAAATTAAACTTTGAAAATTTGTTGCAGAATTTTAATGACGTTTAATAACTGTTTCGAGTTCTTTTATAATACACAGAAATAAATTAAATAAAAATAGCCATTAGATTAAAAAAGTTGTAGCCTCGTTTAGAGTTCGTGCACTCGAAAAAGTTTGAATATTATTTATAGAGTACACATAATATTCACATAGTATAATACTCTAAATATGCTTGAAAGTTTTTTA